>CAVNYN010213626.1:0-11263 GCA_963692815.1 Nyctanthes arbor-tristis | reverse complement strand
CATACAAACATGGAACAAGGAGATTTTTCGAAGTATCAATTCTTAGGTAAAGGAAGCTAAAGCTGCTGTCGAAAGAGCCCAACATATTTTTGAAAAATCACCCTCAGCATGCACTAGAGAAGAATGGAAAAAAATCAAGCTAACTTAAGTCAAGCACTGATTTATGAAGAGGAGGTTTGGAAAGTGGTGATAGGAACACAAAATATTTTCGTGAATTGGTTAATAGAAGATGTGTGAGGAATAGAATTAACAAAATCTACTGACAAGGAATTGAAATAACTAGTGACAAGGAGATCTCAGATACATACAATACTTCAAAATTTGTATGTGGAGGAAGAAGCGAATATTGAAGAGGAATGCCTAACTAGTATCCCACATTTGGTCATAGAACAGGAAAATAGTATGCTTATGGCTATCCCTCAGGAAGAAGAAATTCACAAAACTCTTAAATAGATGAATGGTGCCAAGGTGGCTGGCCCAGATGGCTTTACTGCCCTCTTCTTTCAACATTGTTGGTCCATTGTGAAGGAAGATGTTTGTAGTGCTATAAAAAATGTGTGTAAAGGCCAATACATGCATAGAAGTTTCACAAGTACAATAATCTACCTCATCCCAAAACAGGACAAACCTAATGCATGGACTGACTACAGGCCAATCAGTCTATGTATAATTTTTAATAAACTGGTCTCAAAGATTATTGCAAACAGATTAGTTGATATTCTACCTAAATTGATCACTCTAAATTAGAGTGGTTTTGTGAAAAGAAAGGAGATATGTGATAATATATAGATTGTACAGGAGCTGATTCACTCTTTAAGTAGGAAAATTAGAGGAAATAATATTGCATTCAAACTTGATACGCATAGAGCTTATGATAGAATCAGCTGGAAGTTCCTATGGGTAGTTTTAAAACAGCATGGCTTTAGTGAACAATGGATTGGGTTGATCAAAAGACGTATTAGTAGGGTCTATCATCCTTTCAACAGAGATGCTATCAAGAAACCTCAACAAGATCTTTGAGAAAAAATCCTATATGGTTGTACAACTATGGGGGAATATTGGAATAAAACACTTGGGCTTTGCTGATGATGTGATTATCCTCTCAAATGGGTAGAAGAAGTGTGTGGAGACCATCTTCAATACTTTACAAAAATGTGGAAAAGTTACAGGGCAAATTATCATGAAGGACAAGAGTGGCTTTTTAGTTAGAAACAAGACCTCTACCTTTATGATTGCTAAAATCAAACACGTGCCAGGCTTTTCTCAACTCACCACACCTCTTACTTACCTAAGGATTAAACTAAATACTAGGATAGAGAAAAAACAATTTTTACTCATATTGTGGAGAAGTTAGAAGGAGAATTACATGAGGGAAATGAAATTATTGTCTCCAGGTACTAGATTGACTCTCATCAAAAGTGTTCTCTGCTCTATCCCAGTGTATTCACTGTATGATTCTAACCCCCAAAAAGCACTTGTAAGATATTGAAGTCTTTGTTTGCCAAATTCTTTGGGAGATGTGGCAATGGGAAAGATAAGCTCCACTGGGCAAAATAGAGTGAAGTGTCTGAGCCTACTCTGGAGGGAGAAGTTGGAATCAGAAGGCTTAAAGATCTTATTGAGGGGCTCTTCATTAAACCATGGTGGAAATTCGGGAACCAAAAGTGTCTATGGACAGAGTTCATGGCCACAAAATATTGTAAAAAGAGTCATCATTGCAAGACTGAGAAGGATGAGGAGAGCTGCTGATCAGGCTAAAAATCATTAGATAGAAAGCTAGAAATGTCTCCATTTTCTTTTGGTTTGATCACTGGCTTGGAAATAAACCCCCAGAGCAAGTGACATGGATTAAAGGAAAAGATGATGTTGGTCAAGCACTTCTTTCAGGATAATGAATGGGATAGAGAGAAGCTTGCTATAGTTATCCCTGATTTCTTGGTTAATCATATTTGTACTATTCCTCTGGATATTGAGGCTCAAGATACTACAGTTTGGAAGCCAAATCAACAAGGGAATTTCTCATCAAAAAGCACATGGAATTTGGTAAGGAAAATTGAAAATATTCAATTCTCATCCAGGATTCTCATGTAGGATCATTTTGCAGAAAACTTCCCCCTTCCTTCTCCCCCCCCCCCCAAAAAAAAAAAAGAGCTTGTTTATGTGGAGACTATGTCGGGGTTGGATCCCAGTGGACATGACCATTTGCAAAAGAATTCAAGTTAGTATGGCCTCAAGATGTCAATGTTGTTCTCCAGTTGATTCAATTTCCCATGTTTTCCTTGAAAATGACTTGGCTTAAAAGGTGTGGAAATATTTCTTTGATCATTTTGGGATAGTGCAATACAATGCAACCTCCATGCATTTAGATTATGATATTATACTAGCACAACTCAACTAAGTATGTAAAAATGGGACACATTAGAAATGTGGTACCTACTCTTATTTTTTTGGTTTATTTGGATTAGTAGAAATAATACTAATCATAATCACATTAAAATGTGTGCTGGAGAAATTATTGGAAAAGTGCAAAAAATGGTATATCATCTAAATGCTGGAGGTTTATTGATGGCTTAGAGTTGGATGGAAAATGAGGGCTTTGTAGATATAATTCAAGCACATATCTAGATGCAGAGAACTAGATGGATTGAATTCAAATAGGAATATCTTCCTTCTGGAGACCTAAAATTCAATGCTGAGAGATGTAGAAATAAGAAGACTAGCAGAATTGCTGAGTTGGATTATTAAGAGATGAAAAGGGAGAGATGGTAATTGATTTCTTCTCATTCTAGGATAAGGGATTTGTACTAGAGGCTGAAATCAGAGCCATACGTCTATGCTTCAATATAGCCCTCTAGTTAAAGTTACAAGATCTTATTATTGAAACTTATTCAATTGAGGCCGTTGACAAACTTTCAAGAAACAAGTCCATGAAGATATTACCAGGTCGTTAGGGAAATCTTATCCAAATCCAAGGGAATCAAGGTGGAATTCAAACATATTTTCAGAGAAGGTAATTCAGCTACAGACTACTTACTCTCCAAGAAATATGAGCAACAATAACAAAACCTTAGTGATGAAAACCGAAGTGTCCCTATAGGGTATCATCTATAGCGACGATCATATGATAGAGGGTGGGACCCTGTGTACAGGTTATAGCGGCGACTATGCCGTGCTATAGCCTAATGTCGTTGCTAAAAATAGACCATATTGGGACAAATCATCTTTCATTGCCATATTTATTGGTCATAGCTACGGCACGTAAATGTCGCTGCTATATGTCTTGATTTGTAGCGACGACATTTACTATTGGCGGGAAGATTTCCTGCCTTTGTCTCTCATTTTTACCGATGACAAGTTATTACTATAGGTTAGACTGTCATCACTATAGTTGTAAAAATCTATATAATATATATTAAAAATGCAAAGTACAAAACAAAGATTCATTCAGTCCAAATAGTGAGGCGCAATGCAGGTAGAGGCAAGGTCAGGGGTTTAAATCCCAAGCTTGCAAAATAAATATGAAGTGAAATGGAGTGGGCTAGGCTAGGCCCAGATGGCGGGTAGGGTTGGTCCAAGTGGCGGGCAGGGAAAAATAGTTTTTTAAAAAAAATTAATGAGAAAAATGGTAAAATTTACAGCAGCAACACCAAGCCGTCATTATAGCATGTCGCAACTATAGCCTGAAAATATCGTCGCTATAAGATAATAGGTACGGTCCTATGGTAACGACCAGGTCGCCGTTAAACCGTCGCTGTTGTCCTATAGCGGTGAAAATTGGATCTAGAGCGGTGACCATTGGGCCTATAAAGGCGACAAAGGCCTGATTTGTTGTAGTTAGCTTATTTGAGATATGAGAAAAGACATCCATTTCAAAATATCAGAGAAAATCTCCCACATGAGCTTAAAGTCATTATCAAAAAAGAAAAAAGAGAGCATTCCAGATAAGGTACATTGGCTAAGTCAAATTAGATTTACAAAATTTCCCGTGATTCCACTAAACCAATATCTACGGAAAAACAATTTAAAGTACCTTGGAGTATTACAAAGGCAAAGAGCTGAGCCCTCTTTGTAAAGCTCAGGGATTATTGAAAATTAATCCTTGGTTTTGGCTAATCCAACCCATGAAGCCTCTTTGAACCCTTTCTGGTCATGGAAGCCAATTTCCCTCATTTTTTTCTTTTTCTTTTTTGATAGCTAAACAAAGAAACAATCATCATATCCTTTCTCTTTAACTTCAAAATCAGCCTTCCACTCCACTCACCGTACCCAAGACTCTTCCCTATCGTATTACTCTGATGCCTTCCACTTCCTAAACTCCTACAGTTTTTCTACTTCATCAAGCTCCACATCCGTGGATTGTAGTGTTAGTTTATGCCCAAGAGTATATTAATATGTATTTTGACGACATTTGAAATAAATAAATGTTTAATTCATTTATCGCATACTAATTTATTGTTTGATAATTGTAAATATATTTTAAGTTGAGTACTTAAGTTGTTAAGTACAGAAAGATTCAATTTAAAGTACAATTAAAATTGTATTTCCACAACCAGTGAATAAATTAACGGACAATTTATTCTGATAAGGTTGTTTTAGTTTTTACTAGAGTCTCTCTTTGACTTTCATAGTAAAGATCAAGAGTATATTGGATATATTGGACTGAACTATATATAGAATTTAATTTGCGACGATAACCACGACAAATTGAATTCTATTTAACAGATTATACATGAGACCCTAATCCTAAGCAGATTATGAACTTCGATTATTAACTTGAAGTTCTTTGAAATACCAATGAGTGAGATCAAAAATATTTGATCAATATCTCGATATTTTAGGAATTGAAAAGTGATTTAACTAGGAACATATATTTGTAATATGAAATCCGTCAACCATTTAGGCATGATCATGAACTCTTATAGAATTTCTATTAAACAATTAGACCTAAGCTCAGTATTTGAACGGGTACAATTGAATTATGATTATGATGTGATCAAAATGGACTGTTTAATTGGAAATTGAATACGAGATATTAAGCATATTTGAAAAGGGGCATCTTGGTTATTTTAGCCCAATCTCAAATATTCACAATGATCGACATGGGTCACATGTAAGATTAATTTGTTAGAGGATTATTATTATTGAGATATATTATTATTGAGATAGTTGCTTCAGTAATTTTAGCTGGCCTAAGGGTGCAATTTTGTTCTTATAGTGGAGTGGAACAGAATTAATAAATTAGATTTGATTTATCAAGAGTTGATTAAATAAAAAATAATTTATTACAGCTTAAGTCAATTGAGTCTGATCATGTCCCTTCAATGGCTTCAAAATAAGAACCGGGATTAAATTACAAGAGTTGTAATTTATCACCTTTTTCACTGAAATGAACATAGACCTAATACTAGTGTTGATGCATTCCTATTTAATGAAAGAAGAAGATAGTACTCATTTTGGTCCAAGATTAATTCTTGGACAAATGAAAGGAAAACATCCTTAATTACCAAGATGTTGTCTTGGTAATTAAGGGTGAAATGAGAGAATTAAGTATTTTTCCTTCTTTACTCTCATTTTAACTCCTATTAATTATTCTATGAGATGGAATGATTTTAGAGGTTTTTTCTTTCAAGCAATTTTGTGACCACACACAAAAGAGTGTGAAAAAGGAGTAGGTTCTTCAAGGAAGAACATTGGAGAACATAAGAGGGTGTGGAGAACATTTACAAAGCTCCTGTCCGTTGGAATTGCTGTTGAATCTATCACTATGCATCAAGGGTGTGATTCTCACACACCAACGTGTTATTGTTTTCTCATCTAAATTGTTTTTATTTCATATTGTACATAATTATGAATTCTTTTGATTTCTCATATAAGAAAATTAATTTCTTGATAGGGGGTGACCGGATCCATCATGTAGTTCAAGTGCTACAATCAAAATATGAAGCTAATTTGCAGTCCCAAACCAGAGTTTTTGTTTTTCTTATGGAAGCCATTGTCTTCATCTTTGATGGGGACATGAGGGATTTTGACCTTGCCGGCTGCTTGGTGAAGCTGGAAGAAAAATTGCTAAAAGTGTTCCTGCAAAAGAATCCTCGATGGATTTGCCTCAACAGTGACAACTACCCCTAAAAAATCCACATGAAAGCTTTAATAGATATTGTCCTTACCCTTACCCCGATGTGAAAACACTGTTTCCCCAATGAGTCACTTTTGGGGAGATGCGGGAGAAGCTCATTTAGTCCGAGATATTTGAAAAAGAGCATCACAACAACATTCCACAAAGAATCCTATGGGATGCATTGGAGGATTTTGAGATCTTTTCCAAATTCTACCCGTACATTCCACGTAGCCAATTGGGCAGGAGGATTGTTATGGAGAAAATTATGAGGGACCCTAAATTCCTACTTGCATTTGCAATTGATCGTGTTTGGAGCATCGGGTGTGAAACAAATAGAGAGGAAGATGTAGAATTTTCCCTTGAAGACGCCGGGGAAGGATGTTGAAGATGGCCTCCATGTTTTGAGTCTGGTTTAGTATTGAAGATGATGGTTTTGTTTAAGTCTTTGGTCCTAGTCTATTTCTTTTGTTTGGATTGGACTCTCCATCTTCTGAGTTTGGGCTTTAATGGGATGAAGCCTTAGTTCAGGGCTTCAGTTGGTTGAAGGTCGTTGACTCAGTGTGATGGACTTTTGTTTAGTCTACTTGTCCGACGGCCTGATTCTATTGGTTGGGCTGCTTGTCTGGCAGTTTGAGTCTGTTGTTGTGTGGGTCATGTGTTTGGGTTGTTGAGTCCGTCCAGCTTGGGTCGTCTATTTTAGGCCTCTAGTCCAAGATTGATTTGCCGTGTCTGCTTTTGTATTTGTTCTTGTTTCGATTAATGAAAATCTTATTTTCCTTATAATTTTTTAAAAAAAAAAAGGATCTTGAAGAAATATGATTACTTTGACCATAAACCTACATGCTATGATCCTAAGTTATTCAAGAACACTGGTAATAATAGTGTTAGACAATCTGAGTATGCAAACATCTTTAGTATATAAACCCACTTGTAGATTAATAGATGGAAAAGCATTACATGCCCAGTATGTGTCGATATGAGAAACCGGTCTTCAAATCAAATTGACCAATCCAAGTCAAAAATTACCCAATTTATTTATTTATTATATTATTAATTAAAAAGCACAAAATACCAAATGAAACAGCCTTTCACCCTGTTTTGTCTGTTCATGTTTTTATCAACTATAACATGATAAATCATGTCAGCCAAAAAAAAGAAAAGTAATAAACAGTAACAAAAGATTCAGCCAAAAGTACATCGTAATAGCTGTTAGTGTCTGCGAAATCATTGCCCCCTTCTGTTCTTATCCATGCAAAAAGCAAGACTCACCAGCCCTTTTTGACCAAATCATCATTTTACCCAACAGTACGTTGAAATCCCTTTTCGATTTTTTCTGGGCTCATTTCATGCCAAAGATTGGGGTCTGGAACGCTGATAGATTCGGTTTTGCAGGCTGGAACGAATGAAGAGATGGTGAAATCCAATTGTTGCCAACAGCAGATGATACACAGCCATCATAATTTGTACTGTTGTTGCCATTTTCATTCAAGAATCCTTCATTTTCCTTGTCCTTGCCCACTTCATTCACGGGTAAATTCGACAGGTACTCGACCCCGAAAGGTGTCGAGCTGCTAGAGGCTTGGAAAATAGTTTGATTGGGCCAAGAATTCGGAGAATCTTGCTTTATGGGCAATGCGAATTGCAGGGTGGATAGTGTCCCCGAAGTGTTTGATGAAATGTCTGACTGGGTTCCGTCGAAACTTTTACCTGCGGATAAAGAATCTGATGATGTTTTGGGTTTGGTGTTATTGTTCAAGCCTCCTATGGGGAGAGTGCTGCTGGCTATACTCTTAATGTCGTAACGGCTCATGTCGAAATTCGTTACCGCATTTAGGCCTCGGAATTTTATAGCGGCGATATCGTACGCCTCCGCCGCTTCTTCTTGAGTACCTGAAGGAAAATGTGAAGTTAAATTATCATTATAACGAGTTCTATTCTAAAACCAACTGAATCGAACCGAACCAACCCCAAAATTGCATCCAACACCTAAACCTAAGCAAGATAAGCCTAGCTCTCAAGAAGATAAGCTCCGCCCACTTTTAAATGTAAAATTTATTTATCACTCAAGATTGGGCAAAATAGAATTTAATCAAACTAATCGTAAAAGCTCACAAGTACAGTATAAATCATTCTATATCTCTACCGTGGAAGAAAGTTATAATGCTAACGGCTAATAGATACCTAGGTGTCTTACCGCGGCTTAAGCCTTTCTATTACCTTTTCCCATTAATTTTTGTCACCCCCTTCCTCTGTATAGCTCACAGTTAATATTAGTTATTATAAACAGAGTAAAAATTTATATAAAAATCTAAACAAAATAGATATATGACAAAATAATAACATAAGACATTTTTTGTCACACTTACTTTCTCTCTATTTGTTCAAATATAATTATTTAAAAATATAAAATAAAATGATCGGATGGTTCCATTATCCGGCCTGGCTTTATAGAAAAGCTGCTATTTCAATATGACGTAGAAAAATAAGAGAGATACAAGAAACCATCGGATTGTTCCCACTCGGTAAAGATTAGATGGTTTTATAACATTTCTCATTAGCTAATGTTTTTCTTAACGGAGGGAGGCAAAAAAAAATTTTTTGTTAAATTATCTCATCGGATTGGACCCCACCTAAGCTATTTGAAAAATGGACAAAAATTATTCTGACAAAGTAATGTGACCCAAAATTCTCAATTATGTACCACCGTTACTTAGCCCACAAATATATCGCCACGCATTGCATTTATTATTATATATATAGCGTTAGATTTTGCTGCAAACCGAACCCTGGAAAAATCAAACATCCCACCGCCCCGAGAGCCAATAAGAAAGAGCCTACCCTCAATTTTCGTGCATTCTTTGTCTTCTTGTACTTCTAATCCAATAATCTAAAAAATTCATCTATAAACCGTGGCCCAGTCTCAAGTACAGGGCTCCATCTAGACAGATCTAGACGGACACTGCAAGCCGTGGTCCGGTCTCAAGTGCCGACCATGGCTTATACGTCACGTCACGTCACACTTTTTAGAATAGCATAGCATTGAAAAGTTCAAAGAGGTTTAAAATTGGTACTTGGGGAAAAACTCACTGAATGTTCCAAGGTACAAGTCTTTGTTGCCGGCAACCCTCCCGATTCTCGCTTGCCAGCGCCCGTGCTGGTGATGCCTGAAACAGAATGAAACCAAGGTTAATTGAAAGGTCAGAGATAAACAGACTCGGACGGCTCACATTGCGCAGACCAAAAGGCACGTAAAACTAGCTAGCCGCCTAGCTACCATTGTCGACAAAAAATTTACAATCGTTACAACTTTTACCTCGTGACTCCTCTATAAATAGAGGCTCCTCTGGAGAACCCACTACTTTTCCTGCAATGACAAAGATACCCATCCAGTGATTAGCAAAACTTTTCCTCATTATTTACCATGCTTCATGGTAAATAATATCGTTTTGAACTACTCTCGTCTAGAAAACATTTTGCAAGAAACCTTACCTTCTAAGCGAAGCAACGAATTCTTGCCTCGTCATGTTCTTCATTTCCTCCAGTTCCTTCTCGTAATCAGACACCTAAAACACATTACAATGTCGTAACTAAACCTAATAAACATCGAAAAATATGGGTCATAATACATAATTTGTGATTGCAAATGTGATGAAAATTTTTACATACTGGGAAGTTGGTAGTCGTGGTGATACCCCAATACTTGATGGCCGCAAGATCATAAGCTCTAGCTGCTTTTTCTTCTTTATCATACCCTCCTAAAAATTATTATAATAAATTAAAAATTAATTATAAGTAATTAACTCAAAAAGAAAGAGAATCCAAGGAGAATCTAATCTAACCCCTTAGAAACGACACTAAAAATTATTCACTCATGCAAGAAAGATCCTTTCACATAGTAGCTAGAAAAAGAGAATTTAATTAGTAGTACTCACCCAAATATACTAAAGATGATGATTTGATTCATCAATGCCAAAATCATAATTTGTGAGTACATGCAACAGAAACCACAAAATATCAGAATCTTCTCCATTTAATTATTAATTAAACAAAAAGTAAATCTAATTCTCGATAAACCAAAAAGCCTGACTAAACAGACTAGTTCCACTCTGAAATGGCACCACACGACCATGTGGTCTGCCCCGATGCAGTCACATAGCTGTGTGGTGCTATAGAGTACCCTATATGTATTGTACCAGATCAATTTTACTAAAGAGACTATAACATACAAACCTTGTCTTCCTTTACGAGTTTGCCCTTCTCTTCTGCAACTATTATCCCATAAATGAGCTTCATATCTCCCTGTCCATCTATGCCTACAATAAACAATATTTATCAAAAACCCTAATTATTATTATCTTTCAGGTACAAGGTGGATATCGCATAGGTAGATTGGTGGACTCGAATCGAATCGAATCAAATTTACTGGTGAAGGGTGTATTTATATGAAAACCCTAATTATTTATTATTTAATACCAAACAGGTATATATTTTGTGCATGAAATTTGTTACCTAGTCACTCCTCTATAAATGGAAGTACGTTGGCCAAAGTTCTCCACCGACTTCTTCGCCGGAGTCACAGGCGGAGCCACAGCAGTCAGCTGCTTCTGGCTAGCAGCTTGTTCGCCGGAAAACCCACATAAGAAGCTAGCAGCTATACTTTTCAGCTCGGAGTCATATATCTCAGGTACTCCGGCGCAAGAGTTAGCGGCGGTGGAGGATCCGCCGCCCAAGAAATCCTCAAGCTTGGGGTCAGTTCCGTTTTGTTGAGCTCCAGTGACTAAAACTTCAGCACCTAAGGGATAATAATATAAACAAAACAGAATAAGATAAGCATATTTTTGGGGATTTGGGAACTCACTTTTTAAGGCTGGGTACTTACTGGGATTCGAGGGGTGGAAAAGAGAGAAGGCGAGCCAGTTATGAGTGGAATCCATATTCATGGTGTTGGTGAGCGTGAAAGAAAGATGGGTTCTTTGGGAAACTGCGTAAAACCCTCAGATTTCTGAGAGAGAGAGAGAGAGAGAGAGAGAGAGGTCACGGTATGAAGCTGGAAATCATTTTTATGCTCACAAGCTTATTGCATAGTAGTCTTGGTGAAATATACAAGTATTACAATTCCCACAACACCCCTACCCCCAACCAACA
>CAVNYN010213625.1:0-15499 GCA_963692815.1 Nyctanthes arbor-tristis | reverse complement strand
ATATATATATATATATATATATATATATATCAAGGTCCTAAAAACAGAGCAGTAGAATTCAATGAAATAGCCATTCTATTCCATTGAGTTGGTTGTTTTTGCAGACACTTCTCTGCAAAAAGTATATCACATTTTTGTATTGTTGTGTACTTCTTCCTCACAAATTTTTCCAGAATTAAAAAAAGAGATAAATATAAATAAATAAATATATATATATATATAGCGTATACAGGAAAATGAGGCGTGCCGGCAGTCATTTAGTGGAACCACAGATACGCTTCCCCTTGATTGAGTCGGAGCTTAATCTAAACCACGGGTCTAATTATCACGCTGGTGACAGCCCCTCGTGTAGTGTCAAATACATGTGTCAGTCAGTTACCTTATGATCGGACGAAAGCGGAACCGCCCGCCCGCCACGGCTGAGAACGGCACGTGAATCACCGCAGTTGGCCACCACGATGTGCTCCGGCGTCAAAACCGTCACCACCGCCGTAGACCCCATGTAATTCACATCAACTTGGTGGCAGCTACACCGGGACCTCGGAATCCCACATCCGCAGGTGTTCATCACCACCTCCTCCATCCTCATGAAGCACGTTTTCAGCACTCTTGTCCATTCCTCTTTCAATCCATTCTCCTCCTCCATAGCTTGCGCCACTCTCGAGCTTCCAGCCTCACTCGCACCGGCTACTCTAGTGTGCCCCACGCGCATCAGTTCCTCCTGTAATATCACATGCATTCTGTCCTTGCACATTGAAGAAACCTACAGGAGAGAACAGAGTAGTAGAGAGAGACTAAAATTTAGTTAAGTTAAGACTGTTAGAGATCAATTTTCGACTACAAATAACCGTGTGTCCTGTCATTTTCAGCGATTGCGAATTTTTAACTTCCCAATTCTCTTAATATTTCTTAATTGGTTTAGGAGAAACTAACAGCAAAGTTTTTTTACATGAGATCCTCCGTGTCCGTCGTAGACGCCGAAGAAATGCACCGGCCGCCGGCAACTAATCTCCGGTGAGCAGAGATCAGTATAAACAGTAATTTCATCTTCCATTTCACGTTGCCTTCCGGCGACCGCCAAAGATCCAACCTCTTCCGATCTAGTATTTCCGCTGCCTTAGTAACGTTCCCCTCCGCCGCGAAATCCCCCGCAGAATCCGAGCCTGATTGAACCCCTTCTGCGAGCTCTCCTGAAATAACGAGCTTGATCCTCCTTCACGCACGCCACCACTGCTACCAGCGGCAACGGACGACGACCGCATCCTCTCGATCCTCCGCCGCCTTCGCTCCCGGCATTTATTGGCCGAATCATCATCTTCGTCACCGCTCAACATTTTGGTACGCTCAATAAGAGCCTCCCCTTCACCCTTTTCGTACATATACGGCATTCATCTGTGTATATACCAAAATGTAACTGAGAGAGAGAGAGAGAGAGAGAGAGAGAGTTTTGACTGTTGAAACTTAGGAGACGAAACGGCGACGTGTTCGTGTCTGCTGTAAATACGCATTTCTCGTGGAAGCTGTAACGGAGAAGCCAACACAACTCTGAACGGGCAGCCTGACCGATCTGCCCCCATTAAACCATCATTCTCCAGCCTGAGACGAAATTTCGACACGTGTACATATATACTCCCTCCGTCTATGGTCCTTTTTTGCTTTTCGAATTGTATATCATTTTTGATTTCTAATTTAAGGGTATCATTTAAATAATGTTGTTTGGTAAATTTTATTTTTGTAGATTTGATAACTATTCAATAATCACTATACATTTTAAATTTTAATTAAATCTTTACTACTCATTTTCACTCATTATAAATTCTCTTTATAAATTGATTTTATAAATCTAAGTAAACGGGTTCTAAATTAGAAATTAAAAAAATAATCTTCTGTCATATGTCTGATATTATTATTTCTCTAGATATATATGTGGTGTGAAATTATTAAACAATTTTTATGAGAGTTGATCCACAGTGAGACAACACTATGTGATTTCTTTACTAATCTCTTCTCACCATGTGTGTATCTGGTTAGATACTTCTGCCAGACATATAGTTGGAGAACGAGACTGTGGAACTCGTTTACAGTTTAATTGCCATGTTGCTACATTGGAGAATGGCAGAAATGTATAAATCCATGTGAGTATTGATTTATTGAATAGCCAATAATAAAATGACAACTAGACTAGAGATTGGTATTCAATCTAGATAAATAGTATTATTTTATCTACATTAATAGTATTAAATTAGGTTATTGGTAAATTTGTTAGTTAACAATTCGAAAAAGTACCTATATTGATAGTGCCAACGAAGTTGTTAATTTTTTTAGTAAATTGTTAACTTTGTTGTCGACTTTAATAACAATTTTAATATTTTGCGTGAATTTAATATTTTTGAAAAATTCTTTTATTATTTATTTAATAAAGTTTGACCAATAACTTTTAATAATAATAAGGTCCACTTAGACTTAATTAGATTTTATTTATTTTGTTTAACACAACCAATGTGACGATTTAATAGTTGTTAAAGTTAACCTCTATGTGTGGCATTTAACAACAATTTAAAATGAATTTTTTACTTATGTGAATAGTAAAATTTAACAACATTAATGTGGATGCTCCAAGAATTTACTTTTTATTAAAATAATTTTATTTAATACTCCATTTGTCTCACAAATATAGTCCATTAATTATTTTAATATAAATTATGAAACGATAGTTAATATAATTGAAACATTAAATTTTATCTTATTTTTTGATATATACTCTTATGTCTCATTAATTGTTTGAAATACTCTAAATCCATAGGTAGTTGAATAACAATAATTAATTATGTGTACATTTAGAAATTGAACATAAAATACACGTTCAATACAGTAAGTAGACTATCTTTTTGAGACGTACGAAAGTGAAATAGTGGACTATCTTTCTTATACGGATATAATATGTTTGTAGTTCAAGTTGTGTCGCAACAATTAGATACTCACATTTTAAACTAGAGATCTCGGGTTGAATGACATATATCACTCCCCCATACTCCTTTGTATGGGAAAAAATACTTATTTAATATATTGTTCAGTAATAAAATATTAGAGCATCTTTAAGAGGTTCCTTATTTGGAAGATACTCTTTATCTTGAAGAGTCATTTCCTTAAAAGTCATACAAAAATTAAAGTGATACAAAAATTTTAAAACAAACTCTTTTTAACTTTTAATTTTAGAATAGTTATGTTATTTGAACAAAAAGTGATACAAAAATTAAAACAAAAGTAACATATGACAGGATCCAATTGTTTAACAAATCACGTCACTTTTATATTAATGGTAATCACATGGGCTACATGTCTTTTTTGTCACATTTTTGTCTCATATTTTATCCAAATAGAATTATTCATTTTAGAGAGTTGGTCTATGTTTTACTCTTTTCGTCCCAAAAAGATATTCACATATTCAATTTTTATCTATCTCAAATTATATTCCTCTTTCTTTAATTTAGAGTAAAATATTAAATAAATCAAATATCATATTAGGAGATATATTCTTAAATTGTATATTTTCAACAATATTAATTAAGTATTCTTAATCTATGTAAAAAAATAAAAGGGTAATATTTTTGTATTACTACGTTTAACATATCCACACTTTCAACAATATTCATTAATATATTCAAACTATCAACAATAGATATTTTCATAAGTATAAAAGAATGTGTTAGTACATCCACGATGGTTGTGCTGATTTTAAAGTTTATTAAGTTTAAGTGAACCCCACTATTATGAGTAGTTATTGGTCAAATATTATCAAATAAATAAAAAAAAGAATTTTTTACAAATAAAATTGCAAGTCAATTGTTAAAATTGTTGTTAACTATTTCTTTAACAATGACACTAACATCACTAATGCAGCACTATTTTTGACATGTAATTGATAAAAATCTCTAACATAAAGAATACTCTGAGAGAAGGTATAATATTTTACTCTTTAAATTTGAAAACTACTCTTTATCTTTCAAAAAATGGTCTTTAAACATAAATATTCTTTTATAGATGTTAATTTCTTGAGTTGTGATATTTGAACAAAGATATATATAAAAATTTCAATAAAACTGACACATAGCACAATCTTGTCTTTTAACATATCACATCAGTTTTACATCAACACTAATCACTTAGGACATTTGTTCAGTTTGTCACCTCTTTGTCCATTCTTTTGTCCAATTAGAAATTTCCTAATTTCTTTCTGTAAATCTAAGCGTATACTGAAAGGGTTAATTTCACAAATCGTCTATGACCTTTGAGTTAATAATCAATTTCATCCCCAATCTTTGTTTTCACACTCCACAGTCTTCAACCTTTAATAAATACATGCAAATCATCCCATTTTTCACTATTCCAAAAAATTTTCAACAAAATGACGATTGTACCCTTAAACTTTTTAAATTTTTGTGAAAAAAAAGTTTATAAATATTAAAAAATTAAAATAAAAAAAGAAAACCCGCCCCACCCCTTCCTTCCTCTCCCAAGATTAGCCGCCAGAAATAGAAACATTCCAACAGCCGGCCATTGCGCTACTAGAATAGCATCATTCCGGCGGCAAAAAGAGGGGGTGAATCCCTTTCCTCTCCTAATTTGCTGTCATTTCGGGAAGCAAATGGGGGGATTCACCCCCTCCTTCTATTTCCGTTTCTAGATTAGAGAGGATTCACCCTCATTTTTTGGCAGCCGGAAACAACAACAAATGCTGCCGGAATTGCTGCCAGATATGGCAAAATTGTGGGTTTCGTGTAAAAGAGGAAGGTGAATCCCCCTATTTGGCAGCAAATGACACAAATGGGGGGATTCACCCTCCCTTTTGGCCTCTAGAAACATCAACAAATGCTGCCATTTTAGGTAGCACAAATGGGGAAGAGTCTCCCCCAATTTTGCACAAAATGGGGGGAAACTTTCCCCCAACAGCATTTTGGTTGATGGAAACGGTAGCCAAAAGAATGAGTGAATCCCCTCATTTGCTATCAGAAATGGCAGCAAATTGGGGGAGGGGGAGGATTCTCCCCCCTTTTTTTTTGCCGTTGGAATGCTATAATTTTGGCGGCGGAATGGCCGGCCGCCAGAATGTTTCCATTTCTGGCGGCCAATCTTGGGGTGGGTTGGGTTGAGTTTTCTTTTTTATTTTAATTTTTTTATTATTTTTAAACCTTCTTTTAAAAAAATTTAAAATGTTGACGGGGTATAATCGTCATTTCGTTGAAAATTTTTTGGAATAGTGGAAAAATGGACGATTTGAGTGCATTTGTTAAAGGCTGGGGATTGTGGAGCGTGAAAACAAAGGTTGTGGATGAAACAAATTCTTAACTCGAAGCCTAGGGACGATTTGTGAAATTAACCCATACTGAAATTATTTGTAGAATTTGATTTTCCAACCATTTTTTTTAACCTATATGAAAAAGTAAATTGGATTTATATATTTCGGATGGAGGAAATATACACTTTTTCATAAAGATTAAAAAAAGTCATTGAAAATAAAATTTTCTAATGATTTTTTCAACATGCCTTTAATAGAAATATAATATTCCATCCGTCTCAAAAAAATATTCCCTTTTTATTTTTCACATAGATTAATAAACTGTCATTTAATGTTATTAGAAATGTACAATTCAACAATATATTTTTTAATATACCATTTGATTTATTTGATATTTCACGTTAGTTGTTCTTTATTGTTGATTACTATGCACAATAAATGAGGGTATATTAAAAAACTAAAAAATTAACTTAGAAAATGGGAATATAATTTGGGATAGATAAAAAATAAAAGGAGATATATCTTTTTAGGACGGAGGGAGTAGTTATTGCTAGGCTAGTCACTAAAAGGCGTAATGCATAGAAAAGTGCCATGGTTACATTTTGAGTCTACTCACGCTAATGTGTGATATAAAGCATAAGGCATGACGAAGCGTCGAGTATAAACATCGCCGAAGCAAGGCTTATGTAAGTTTTTTTTTTTTTTTTTTTTAGTGGAAAATTTTAATTCTCATTACCAGGAATGTCCTTCGCAAGTACATGAGACAACCATGGAGGCATACTAGACAAAATACACAGATTAGTTAAGTTCTAAGATCTACCTTCAAAGGTGTGTGTCACTTCGTTAGCTCTCCTACTTATGTATTGCACCTTGAAGTTGTTGTTTTTGTTCAAACATTCCTTGCAATCGCTTACAATGAGCCTAAACTCTGATAGATCCTCTTTTGTTCCCATCGCCTCAACAACCGTCTTGGAGAGATCTAATTCGAAAATAACATTGGAAAGTCCCAACAAGAGCACCCAATTCAGCCCTTCCGTTAGACCCATGCATTCCGCCACCTTCACTTCATATCGAGCCTCAAAATTCAACATTCTGCCCCTTTGGAATTCGCCTTCTTCCCCTCTGATAATCAGCCCAAGACCTACTGCTTCACTATCTTCAAATATTGCTGCATCCACAATGCACTTTAGCCACTCAGCTGGTGGTTTCCTCCATCTTTGAACAACCCCGCCAGTCTCCTTGAATCTGGGTTCTTTGGTTCGCTGCCCTCCATTCTTGAAGATAGTTAAGTCCGTTGTAGACCACAAAGCCTGGAGTTCTGTTAATGCTTTTCCAAAAATTGTCATTTCTATTCTTCCATATGGACCAAACTACAAAAGATATGGGTTCTACCTCCTCCCTCTGCTTATTTTCAAGAAGGTGCAAAAACCATTTCGTAAAATTATTAAAAGCTGAAAAATCTACCTAAACTCTTGCATGGCACCAACATCTTTTGGCAAGTTCGCAACCCACTGGGCAGTGCATGATAGTCTCCCCTTCGTTCTTACATATGGCGCATACTTCAAGCAAATTAAGGCCTTTGTTGGCAAGTCGTTCGCGTGTAGGAAGACAACCCCTGCAAGCTTGCCATAAGAATATTTTTATCTTGTGAGACAGTAACAAGTTCCATAGTTTCCCCAACGGCCCCGAACACGCCCATACTCTGCCTCCGTCCTAGACTCCATCACTACTCTATGCTCAGATTTCACAAGATAATTCCCATTTGCACTGTAGTTCCACGCCAATCTATTTGGAGCATAAGAATTACTAATTGGAATTTTGGTAATCTCCTCCACATCATTTTCAGTAAACAGTGCACGAACGACCTCCATATCTCATTCCTTCAAATTTGGTTTAAACAAATTACAGACAAGCAAATCTTCCTCACCTTCTTCACCCAACGAGTCTATCATATAGTTCGGGTTCCTTGTGATCCAAGGGTCCAACCACGCCCTCATGTTTTTGCCATTCCCCACTCTCCATCGGCGCCCCTTCTTCAAGATTTCTCTAGACCCCCAGATACTTCACCAAGTGTAGATGGGGTTATACTCAACTTTCGATGACAAAAAATCCCTCCTAGAATAGTAACGAGCCTTAAGAATTAAGCTAGCAAGTAAGTCAGGCTCGGTTATAAGATTCCACCCTTGTTTGGCCAGCATAGCATGGTTAAAATCACTTAAGCTTTGGAACCCCATACCCCCATGCTCTTTTCTTTCACAAAGTTTATCCCAACTCAACCAATTGAGACTCTTTTTGCTATCTGATCCTTTGCCCCACCAAAAAGAATTCATCAAAACTTGAAGTTCACTACACAAAGTAGTCAGGAGTAGAAAGGTAGACATACAACAGGTTGGGATCGCCTGGGCAACAGATTTAATCAAGATTGTTTTTCCCGCTCTAGTCAGCAACTTCCCACTCCATCCTTGCGTTTTCTTCCGTATTTCTATCTGAGATAATTGAAGACCTCTTTTTTTTCCCTTCCAATTAATGATGGCAGCCCCAACTATTTCCAAGTGTTCAAGTTTGCTTCGATTCCAAGGGCAGCAGAAATCCTTTGCTTAATATGTTGATTAACATTGGGACTTTTGAAAATACCAGATTTTTCATAATTAATGACTTGTCCTGATGCTTCCTCATATTTATGTAGAATGTTCTTCATCTCTAAAGATTCCTTTTCCGTAGCTCGAAAGAAAAAGAAGCTGTCGTCAATGAACAAGAGATGAGTAATGATTTGGGCACCACAAGCTACATGGCATCCATGAATACTCCTTCTCAATTTGGCTTGCTGCATTAAAGAAGAAAGACCTTCGGTACACAAAATAAACAAATACAGCGACAACCGGTCTCCTTGTCTTAAAACCCCTCCTTGGGACAATTGGATCGATTCCCCTGCCATTAACCATAGCTGAGTATTGCACAGAGGTTACACAAAGTATGATAAGTTTCATCCAATCCCAAGCAAACCCCAAACGAAGCATCAATTTGTTCAAGAAATCCCAACTGATTTGGTCGTAGGCCTTACTAATGTCGACTTTCATAGCCACCACACCCTTCTTCCTATTTTTTCTTCTCTTCATATGATGAAGAACTTCAAATGCCACCAAGCTATTATTAGTAATAGCACGACCCAGCACAAAGGCAGATTGGAATTTAGAGATGATCCTTGGAAGTAATGGCTTATAAAGTCTGTTAGTAAAAACCTTAGCCAAGATTTTATAAAGGACATTGCATAGAGAGATAGGCCTAAATTCTTTCATAGACATGGGATTATCACATTTCGAAATCAACACAATATTAGTGGAATTAAGAGAAGGGGAAATTTGATATTAGTCATCCAACTAGAGCACTGTTGGACAATTTGATCCCCGATGATCGGCCAAGCTCGTTGATAGAAGGTCGCATTTAGAACGTCAGGGCCTGGTGATTTATCTGGATGCATGTCATAGATGGCCCTATTAACCTCTTCTCGATCAAGTGGAGCACAAAGAGCTATATTGTCATCATCTCCTATCCGTCTATCCATACATTTGAGCACTTCTTCAGGTCAGTTATCTGTCTCACTAAATAGCCCCTTGAAGTATGCGTTTGCAATATTCTGAATTCCTTCATCATCTTCCGCACTACTCCCATTCTCGTCTATGATTCTAAATATTTTATTCCTCTTCTTTTTTTTGGTTGCCTTTGCATGAAAGAACTTGGTATTCGCGTCTCCATATCTAAGCCAATGGACCTTGGCACGTTGTTTCCAGTAGCACCCTTCTTGGACAAGAACATTTCCCAACTCATCTCTTTTGGTTTGGTAAAATTTAATGGAATTTCTATCTATTCTGCCACGGAGATGTTCCAATTTTGAAGTCAGCTTCATGGTTTTGGCTTTGAAATCCTGCTGCCTTTTCTGCCCGCCACATTAAGCTCTTTTAGACAACGTTCAAGGCAATTGTGAAAATCAGCATCAACCGTTCCTTCAAGAACACTTCGGAATTTGTCATCGAACCTGTGTTCCTTCATCCAGAAATTTTTGAATCTATCCTTCCTTCTAAACTGCGGGATCGAGAATTCGTCAGTGACCAGTAGCAATGGAGAATGATCTGAAATGGGGGCAACAAAGTTGAAAAGGCTCGACCCTTCAAATAGTTGTAGCCACGAAGGAGAGACTAGTGCTTTGTCCAATTTTTCTTGGACCCAATTTGACAACCTTCTTTCTTTCTCCCAAGTAAATTGATGGCCTATAAGGAGCAAATCTATAAGATCACAATCATTCACTGCACTTCAGAAACCATTGATAAGGTAATTAGGATGATCCCGCATCCCCAACTTTTCATAAGAGTAGAGAAGATCATTATAATCCCCAATGCAGCACCACAGAAACTCCGAGAGACCATGTAGATATCTAAGAAGTTCCCAAGAGTCACGACGCCTATTATGTTTCAGGTAAGCATAGAAACCGGTGAGACGCCAATTGCCTTTAATATTGTCACTACTAATAAGGTCAATGTGATTAGATGAATAACAAGAAACAGTGCAATCTTTATTGAACTTACAAAGGACTGCCAAGCCTCCATTACAACCTTTACGGTCAATAGACAACGCACCTTCGAAATTAATCATAACACGAATAGACTCAATCTTATATGAAAATACTAAAGCCTCAGAAAGAAAAACAACGTCTAGCTGACGAGATTTAATAATCTCACAGAGATCAGCTACTGCACGAAGGTTGCCAAGCCCTCGGTAGTTCCAGCTAAAGCATCTCATTTCTCCCAGCAGGCCTGCTGTCCAGGACCTGCCGTCTTCACATTTTTTAACCCATCCTTTATAGTCAAACAGCCTATGATTGTCAACTGTGCTTTGCCTTTGCTCAAATCCAATCGGCGGTGTCGCTTCCTTTCGCCATTAGCATCTAGCCCATCCTCAACCTGGCCCACTTCCTTCTCTCAACCCATACTCTCCATATTACCATCAGAAGCCTTGTGTCTTAGACATTCCATGATTCCCATGCAGTTTAGGTCAATATGCCTCTCTTTTTTAGGCAAAGCAATATTTTCAGAGGAGCTAAAATCCGCAGGAATTGATTCTGTTGCCATCTCATCTTCCTTATCAGCCGGACTTGTCTCCTTCCCATAATTAGGAACATTAGCCATTTCTTTCTTGTCCCTAAGCTATTTTTCGCCGGAGAAGTCCCACAACCTTCTTGATGAAGCACGCAGCCAAGCCCCCAATCTTTGGTAACAGAATCCGATGCCATGCTAAAGAGATTGTTCTAGAAAGGTTCAGAGTGCCCAAGTAAACCGCACACATAGCAATAGGCACTCAGTCTTTCGTAGTTGAAAAGGACTACCGACCAATCACCACCTGGCTTCTTGATCTTCTTGCACATTTTCAGTGGTTCCCGTACATCGATTTGAACCTTAACCCGCATATACTCTTTCCAAACTCCCACATTGTTGGTAGCAATGTATTCCATAAATTTCCCTATAAAATTCTCGAGTTGACGCCCCACCGCCTCTCTTATAAAGCCCACCGGCAAATCATAGATTTGGACCCAAAAGTTCACATCAAAGGGGGCACTTGCATCGGATACTCACCCATTTGCAGCTGGTAAAGAATCAAAAGATGGTTATCATATGTCCATGGACTACTATCAAAAACCCTCTTCATATCTATCTCATGATTAAATTGGAACAGATATCTCTGCTCCCAGATCTCCTTCACACTTCTTCCTCTTCCCGGTCTCTACAAACTAGCCGGCCGGTTCTTCATCGAACTGAAATGAATAGATCGATCAGTCAAAAACTATCCCAGCAAGCATAGATAGATGCTTGCACATGCATTCTCCTGGAAGCCCCCTTCAAGCACAATATCTTCATCCTCTTCTGCCGAGATATTCAACCCCGCAAAGTCCGTCTCCATTAGACAAAAGATTTTCAAAAGCCGAATGGTAGAAATAAAACCGAGACACTGAAAAACCTTCCCACAGAGGAGAAGAGAAAACCGGACTCTCTACTAGAGAGAGAAAAACTAGTGTGAAGCTAAGGGTTGTTCTTTGGAGTTAAAATTTAGCTTTCAGTCTAGTTGGCATGGCTTATGTAAGTTTTTTAGAGCACAATTGTTAGGCATATCAAAAAAGGCTATTTTTCGTTAAAAAAATAAGGCTATTTTTTTAAAAAGATAAATAATCACTCTTTAAATTAGAAATAAAATAAGTCTGTATATGAGGAAATTTAAAAAAGGAAAAGAAAAAACTAGCATATAATCAGGATGGGTAATAATTCTCATAAATTTATTGCATGTAGACCATTTCGGACGGTGTTCTAAAAAGTTTGTTTATGTCTTAAGTTAGTGCTTCACGTTTCACCATATTTTATACTTTACTATACATTAACTTGTTTAGATACTCTTAAAATTAATGTTGATTGGACTCTATGTTTTTCTTACACATATTTTTAGAACATTACTTATAGAACGCCAAATTCTATTGGGAAAAAATAAAGGACTAATGTAGTATTTTAGTAAATTCATAACTCAACAGTTTTATAACACTTTTCAAATGTGCCATTAACGTGCACATGTGAATCCACATAGAACAAAAGCTACTATAACACTACCTCTTAAAAGTGTTAGAAAATTTTTAATCCATAACCATAACTTCCAAATTCCAAGTTAGTTAAGTTATAAATAGATAATGATAACTGATAAGCGACTTCAAAAGAAAAACTAAATAAGTAATGATAAGTGTGTTGTGATCATTATAAATATGACTATAAAGGTATATTGGTGTTTGATTTTTATTACAATAATTTTATAAGAATCAAACATTCTTTGGTAAACGGGGGCTGATCACAGCAGAGGCTATGGCTCTTCTTCACGTTCTTGCATTGGTTAAGGAACTTGGACTGAAGATTGAAATTGTGGAGTCTTATTCTCAACAACTTATAACAACTTTGCACTCAAACTTTACATTTCATCAATTGCGCCGTTATTCAGTAAGATCTGTATGATGCGTTTGGAATGCGAACGTGGTTCGTGCAAGTATACTCCTCGTGAGAGGAATATACTTGCCCACAGTTTAGCATCATTTGCTTTGCTACATTCTCCTTCTTATGCTTGGACTAACTCTATACGACTTTAGCTTATTAGATCACTTGTTCGTAAAGATATGCGATGATTGATATATATATATATATGTGTGTGTGTGTGTGTGTGTGTTTTCATTCAAAAATAAAAAATACTACTTATATACTATCAACAGTGAGTAAATTATGAAATCTATAATTAGAAAAAAAAATCAAGTGATAATTTTTTTAAGTAAAATTTTAATAAAATAATAATATCACATGTTAACTTATAAATCAATTTAGTAGATAATTAGTTGCGAAATACCATGTAATAATATGAGAAATGTTATAAACTCAGGAATTTGATATCATAAATAGTATTGGTCAACGCTTACCTGGTGTACATCTAAACACGTCACACCCTTAACAATAGATCACATTGAATCATAAAATTAATGTGACATGTTTAGATATGTAAGCTTTTGGCAAAGTCGAGTAACTGAATTTGGAAAATGGATGTGTATGTGTCCCTACGATGGTGACTCTTTGGGTGATGGGTGAGTTTACCTTCTTCTGATTTTGTAGCTTGACACTTGGAAGGTAACCTGATGATATCTGATTTCATAAGGTAACTTCTATGCGGAAATTCAGGTGACGGAACTAAAAAAATATGTAAAAATAAGGTAGTTATTCAATATTTCATTATTAATAATTTATTATCATGTTGTTTTCATTCACTTATATATCCTTACATCAGATGTTGTAAGATACTTCGGTTTACTGAGAGTTTTGTATTTAATTATATTTATTATTATAGAAATAGTTTGAGATACGAGTCACTTAAATATAATAATAATTACATGAAATACTTAATTTGACTGCTAACAAATTAACCAAATTTAATAGAGTGAAATGCAACCATAAATATAACTCACGCTTCTTCAGGATTATGCCTTCGAGTGAGGCATTTGTTTTTCACATCATACGGAAGTACTAGCTAGTTAGATGTCATAAAGTCGAAAATTAGAATATATTATGGACAATCTCGTTTTACTACCACCATATTGTACCTTTATAGCACCATTAATAAATACTACCTTTATGAAAGGGAAAAAATTAAAAAAAAAAACTCGATTTTTACCATAGTTAATTACATTTTAAAACAAAAATACTAACCCTAACTATGTCACTTGAATATAGATATATATATATATATATATATATGTGATGAAAGAAGTCGAAACGAGAGGAAAGATGCATTCTAGCACCAAAGATGTAATATGATTTATTTTATTGATTGATCACGATCGGATTCTGTACCACATGTCCAACGTTTATGATTTTTCTTCAAGATCTACAACAGGATACATGTGAACAGAGTCTGCCCATGGGCCATTTTGGGCCTCACCGATAATGGGCCTAATGCACTTCCAGACAAGGCTATTACACTTTGCGCCGCTCCCCATCCCAAGTTGCCATATTCTGTCACCTTTCTTCACTCTCTCTTTAGCCTCCATGTAAGCAAGTTCATACCTGTTGATTGAGGGGAAAAAAGGGAGAAATATATAAATATAAATGCGTATCGACTGGAGACGACCTACAACATGGCAAGAAAGGAAATAGAAGAATAGCTCTATTTATACACAAAAAGTCACAAAGAATTGGGTCGACACTATGTAAATTTTTATAAGTGCTAAGTCAGATGGCACCTTATAGCGCTATTTAGAGCTTGTTTGATCCTCTTTATTTGAGGAATTTATAATTAGGATAGAGGTAAAATGTGTATTAGAAATGTAAAAATGCGTGAAATATGTGATTATAATTGAAAAGTTATCAAATTAAATATCAAATTAATGATAAGTAAATTTATAAATTAGGAGAACAAATAGGATCAAACAAGCTCTTAATGGCCCAAATAAACCAATAAAAAGAAAGTTACCCCTATTGATGAATGTAGGACCCACCTCAGTATCACTGGATGGTGTGCTATTTGAATTGTGTCATAACAAGACTCTTTGACACTGACATATGTGATCCATATGATTTTTCTATTAAATTAAAAGTGATGTAACGTGTAAAAAAATAAAATTTTTCTAAGTGGGCTGTGTAAAATTTTGCATAAATCTGTGTACATGTAGAATCACTCAAAAATAGAAGGATCAGACAGGCAATTTTTTAGTAGTAGCATATACAAGTTCTAGATGTATGAAAATGGTTGAAAATGGTGTCACAACAAACAAATTAATTTCTTCAGTTCAAATCACACCCACACAAGTCAGGCAATAAATGAGGCGATTTCAGGTCTCCAGTGAAAAAAGCTCCATATGTACAGGCTTTTAATGTGAATAATAGGAGAAAATCAAACAACATCTCCAATGCAAACCATCTGTAATTAATTAAGATGTCACGAATAAATATAACACGTACGTTTAAAAGTGGATATCTTTGTCACGTAACTCTTTTTTTATTTTTTTATTTTTAATTTTTTTAGTGATTAATATGTTACTCAATTTTTTGTAAAAATTGTTGCATGGGAGATCTTAAACATAAAAAAGCGTGTTCGTGAACTTTTAAACGAGATAGACGATTGTTAATACCATAATGAAGACGACGATTGATTGCCGAATCGATGGAGCGTCATCAATGCAGGCTCTAAATCTCTCTCAGAAAGCTTCAACCCTTTACCAATCTCCTTAATGACAGGCTTTCCAGAAGCAGGCAAGCAAAAATGTTGGATCACAGACTTGAAATTTGGCACGTAAATTTCAGTTGCTTTGCTCATGAACCTCTTCTTAATAATGGAAAGAACATACCAAATTATCTCCGTGTATGGCAGTACTTTTAACCCAAGAAGAGAGATATTAGACCTAAGGGTTTCACCGGCAACTTGCAGCAACTCCCTTCTGAGTGTAACTCCGGTGAGCCCATCGGAGTCCTCTTCACGTATAGCCGAATAATAAGCCTTATCGTCGAATGCCCTTAGGGTTCTTAGACTCCAAAGAAGTTGATATTTTGCTCTTCTTTTTGCTTCTTTTTTGTTGGTTACTAGAATGGCGGCTGCCCCGGTGCGAAACAGGCAATTGATCACCATCTTTGGCTTTTCTTTTCC
>CAVNYN010213624.1:0-43435 GCA_963692815.1 Nyctanthes arbor-tristis | reverse complement strand
TTAACAAATATGAGCAAATTATAAACACATTGTTTGTAAAATTGTCTTAAAGATTTAAAGTACAAATTTTGCGTTATTCTTTTTAAATTTTCTCAACATCCCTATACTTTTAGATTAGTTCATTTAATTTGAGTCCAATTTTAATATCTATATGAACTTTTTAACAATCAATATCTAAAAGAACTTTTAATCTAGAACTAATGCCAAGTCTTTCTAGAACCAATGTTTGTGTGTATATGTAGGTGAATATGATAATATTTTATTTGGCCATGTTATGGACCAATTAACCATTGATGGGTTTCAAATCATTTTTAAAAAAAGGAGTTATGTTATATGATTTATTATAATTTCATAATCTAGTTCAGTTTAACGTTACACAATAAATTATAATTTTACTTCATAAATTTATGTAAATTCTATTAAGTTCTATTACTTAAACAATAAGTTGTATCAAAATTAAACAAGAAAACATAGATAAAGCAGGCAATATAAAGAACATTATACTTAATTAAGAATGGAGGACGTGATATTGTATTCATGTGTTGGTTTTGAGTTTCCCTTAACAAAAGTGTCTGCCCATGAACTTAATATCACTATTGCAGTATTCCATGTTTTCTTTGCTATTTTAAAATGTTCATTATCAAGTGAAAATGTACTCTAATTATATTAAACGTGGTCTCCCACTAGACATATGACATGATTTATATCGCGAGACACCTATATGCCGAGAGATCATTGAGAGCTCATATATAGGTTCTACTTACACGAGGGTTCTCAATGATCTCCACCACATGTGTATTTGACAGCATAATCTGACGAGAGATCAGGAATATCAATTATACTATTTAGTTAATATTTATTCATTGTCTTCTTTTACAGATGTAGCTATAGATTGATTTTCATTATTACATCAAGGATGTATTCATTTCATTACATACTATATCATTAATATTTACAAAATTATTAAAAAAAAAAACACATGCAAAGCACGTGTCACGTGACACAACTAGTAATAATAAATCCCTGAGAAATTGCGGCCGCTGTGAACAAAGTTTTGCTTTGGCCTTTGGATTAAAAATCAAGCCAATTGAACCCAAAAAAAAAAAGGCACAACCTTTGAATAATTCACTCAAATAAGAATTCCCAGGAGCGCCAAATATACCGCATTTTTAGTGAAAAGACGGGATGTTGGAGAGGTTATAGAGTATAGTAGGGATTAATCACTCTCATCTACATACAAAAGCAGTTGAGTTTCAACGGGACCTACCCCAGTTTTCCCTCATAAACTCAGCTGCTTGCTTACATTTTTTTTTTTTTTTTGTGTTGGAAAAAGAACAATAATTTTCAAAATGGTCTTCAAAAATAAGGCGGGAGCACGCCCCACACTTTTCAAAAATATAATTCTTCTTTCTTCATTGCAGGCATACCGCATTAATTACAGCTGTAGCATTACTTAGAGCAATGCTGAGATTTAAAGGCTCAAGGTTGTACAACCAATAACATTTATTACATTTATCTGCTAAAACATTTTGTATGTTCCATTTTATATATAAATTTCACCGTTTCCACATTCACCGAGATCATCATCTTACTACTACTCCTTTTTTCTGTCAGCCAGTTTTTTAAAACCAAAAAGGCATTTTTTTGTATACCAAAGGACTGCCTATTTAAACCCAATGTATCCCAGTTGAAAGCTCCCAATGTTTTATCTATCCAGCATTCAAGTTACAGATTCACTCCTGAAAACAGATTGAGAGTTGCCATAAAAATGCATGCCATTTTCACATTGTTGAGAGATATTAACCATAATCGCTTCGACTGGCGTCTGAAGCTACGTTGTGGGAGGAAATGGAGTTTACCAAACAGCGACAGGATGGGATCCAGTCTGGAGTCCCTCCTCATAGATAAAGCAGTACATATATAAGTTTAAATTTCTTTCCTAATTCCTAATTACACCATTGTTTCCGCGGAACTAATCTTTCTGTTTTACTTTTTTACACAACAGGGAGACAGAATTAAAGCAACTGTGAAAGGAAAAATTATTGCAAAATTCAACAGCCTAATAGAGAAGAATGAGCTATACATAATAAAGAACATGTCTATCCAAGAAAATAGCGGCTTTACCAGACTACCAGATAATTTGGAGAAATTTTTTTAACAATTTTTTTCCTTGTAAAAAATAAAAAAAATTATATATATAAAAGATTTAGCCGTGTTTATTATACGGCTCACTCCTCTGGCACGCCCCTCTAAAAGTACTTGGCTCCGCCATTGTACCGGACACAGATTCCGGCTTTATTTTTCTGAAAGGACTTACATTGGGAGAACCACTGATTCCAGGTTTCCCACTGCCATCTATCGGCCAAAGCCTTTTCATGAGATCCAAGACTCAAAGCATTCCGACAAAACCCCCCTATTCGGTTGGCCTTACCATTTTTTTTTTTTTTAGAATTGAAGCATTTGTAGATGTAACCGTAAGGCAGTTTTACAAAGAAATTGAATTATATATATATATATATGACATTTCTCTAATTCAAAATATTTGGTTAAAGAAACCACGGTGAATGGGAGATCGGATATGGATTAATAAAGAAAAAAAGTGAATATCATTTAATAAATTATTAGTGTAACAATTTTAAAAAAAAAATAAGATAAAAATAAAAATACAAAAATGGAATTGAATGATGTCACAAGAAATCTGATAGAGCTACAAAATGACCCGGAAAAGTAAAATATAAGATAAAAATAAAAATACAAAAAAAGGAATTAAATGATGCCACAAGAAATCTTGTAGAGCCAGAAAATAAGTGGGAAAAGTCTACTAGCCGTCCTTCTCTTATTTTATATATATAACTAATTTAGCACCCGTGCGATGCAAGGGAAGAAAAACAAATTTTGAAAAATAAATTTTGATAGCAAAACTCAATGATGAAAAGAGCAAACATGCAAAACATAGTGTGATTATTATGAAATAGTTAAATATATAACGACAAAATCACCGATTGTTAGTCATAATAACTCATTATATATACATTGCAACCCTTAAACTCTATACCCGAAAAATAAAAGAAATGAAGTCAAACAATTCTTAACCTAATAAATAAATATATTCACCGTCTTTACTTAATACACGTCATTTGCCATCAATTTCTATTACCCAAAAAAAAGTAAATGATTAAATAAATTCATGACTTTCAGTTAATTACAAAATATATAATTAGATTCTCGAATTACCAATATGTGTGTATGCGTGTGATTGAATTGTTGGTTCACCCTTTTTCTTTTCTTTCATTAAATAATAGCATGTTCAAACCAAAAAGTGCATGTGCATTGAAACAAAAATTTATTTCTTTAAGATTAAGACCAGAAGTAGAATTTTAATAGCGTAAGCAGAGATAATCTAATCCAAAAGAAAATTAATGTTTATGTGGTTTAAACAAACATATAAAAAAACCGAGAAACCAAGTAGGTATACAAAAAGTTCAGTTTTTCTATGGAGTCAACTTGAACAGTATATCATGGAGCCAACACCATTGAAAAAATAGCACATGTTATTTTCTCATTGGAACTTAGGCTCCATAAAGGAAGCCCCTGTTAGTTCTATAGAAAATGGGTAAAAGGTTTGCTCTTCTGGGAAAAGACCAAAAGCTCCAAAGAGTTCCATTTTGAGTAGATATAGTTCTTTTCATATAATACATAGTGCCCTATAAAGAAAAAAAAAGTCAATATTACATGCAAAGATTATAGGACTTTAACACTACTACAGAAAAGTATAATTGACGTCAGTTGTAACAAGGAATACGAGTCGGTTATGGCGGCTATGCTATCGGCAATGACGCGAATTGTTAAAGTATACACATCGGTTGTTGAGTGATGCCTAAAAGTAACTATAGGCATCGGTTATTTCACAAAAACCGACGCCTAAAGTTAATTTTTAAAATAAATAAATAAATAAAATAGACAATAGGCATCGGTTGTTAAGGAGGAACCGATGCCTACAGTAACTTTAGGCATCGGTTCCTCCTTAACAACCGATGTCTATTGTCTTTTTTTTGGGGGGGGGTCCTTCTTCTCTGGATCCGCCAGCCAATGTAACTAAACCCATTGAGATTCAAAATTCAAACTCAAAATTCAAATTCAAAATTCAAATTTGGAAACAATCTGCCACTTTCACGCTACTGCTGGAAAAGACCCACTAGCTACAACACGCCATCACAGGAATGGCACGTGAAACACACGTTAAATCATGTACAACATAATAACAATATAACAAACAAATATATCACTATCCACATAATACTCTTCATATTCATCCAAAAAAAAAAAGAAATCTAAATGAGAACTTCCTGTTAAGTACTGGTGGAAACATAGCCTATCATATGGGAGAACAAAAGAAATGGTGAAAGATTCAACGAATTAACCGTGAAGAATACAACTCCCCGAATCAATTTCTCCACATCAAGCCCTCAACAATTGGTATTATCCTTCGAAAAACTTTTAGATCGAAGCGAGTGACGAATACAAGATGGATATAAGAGAAGATTACACTGTGAAAGATGCACACAGAGAGAAAGAGGCCGCAAATCAAGATCAGTAATTATATATATACACACACATAAATATAAAAGACATAAAAGAATACACGTCGATCCCTGAGATAGGAACAACGTGCATTATAATAATTATTATTACATATATGTAATATATGAATACACGTTGGTTCCTAAGGTAAGAACTGACGTGTATTATAATAATTATTATTTTAATATATATATATATAAGTATTATTATTATTATTATTATTATTATTATAAGGTGAGTGAATACATGCTGTCACGGCTGGTTTTGTTGCACTAACTTCAACCGAAACCCGTGTGGCTTTAGCGTTCCGCCCCTTACAGAAAACTCGCTAAGTCAGCCTTCACTCGTCGTCCCACAAATCCTTTTAACCGTTGAGGCTAAAAGGCAGACAAACACTTAGAAAATATTGCAGAGGATTGAAGTAAAGTAGCATAAAAGAACTTGGAGAAGGCTGGAAATTTTATTGCCACAACAAGAACAATTTACAAGGATGGAACTCTCAACTCACAAGTGTATCACTCTTAGAATGCTTGATTCTATTTACAGCAAAATGCACTACTATTTATAGGCAAAGACTATACAAATCAAGGGCATTGATTAATTCAATCCAAGGGTCAAGTTTGAATCTGAAATCAGCCATGCATGCACACTTTCTGCCACCTTTTTAGTCACTTTATGCAGAAGTAATCATTGTGTAGTTTGCTTTTCTTGACCACCAAATTCAAATTTCAACCAATAGCTTCTCAGTCTTTCCCAGCCTTTCTAGCAACCTTTCCGATCTTTTCAGTGCTGGAAGTCTCCAGAATCCGTCCCCAACACTTAGCCAAATTCCTGGGACGTCAAATGGGTCGATATACACAATCGGGGCAGTTTTTAATCTGCCGTTTAGTAACGTTTGAGGCTCGGGCAGCAAAATCGTGCCTCAACCAGTTGGGATGTAAGTCCCTCCTCCACTTATTTTGGCGACGCCCTCTTCGCTGCATACTCACGGAGCTTGGCCTTGAATTGCCACAAGTCCTCCTCATTTTCCCAAGTCGTCTCGGAGACCGGCAGCCCTTTCCACTTGATCAAATACTGGGTACACAGAGGCACCCCACGCCTCCTAACCTCCCGGGCTGCCAAAACTTCCTCAACATCTTTTTCATAAGATTTAGTCACAATCAGTGAGGCCCGTTGTGACTCGTTTCTGCCTGGATCCTCCTTGTCTGGGTAGTACGGTTTCAGCATACTCACATGAAACACCGAATGAATTTTCAAGCTGCTAGGTAGGTCAAGGCAATAGGAAACCTCTCCTACCCTAGCAATTACTGGAAATGGCCCTTCATATTTGGGTGTTAGCCCTTTGTGAATCTACCGGTATGCCTTAAACTATTGCGCTATCACTTTCACAAGGACTTGGTCACCAGCATTGAAGCTCAACTGTCTCTGTTTCGCGTCAGCCCACTTTTTCATCCGTTTTCGAGCCTTCTCCAAGCAAGAACGAGCTAAATCAGCTTGAACGAGCTAAATTATTATTATTATTTTATAATATACGAGGCAAAGGAATACACGTTGGTTCCTAAGAGGAACCGACGTGTATTGTAAAGCATAGGCTTCGGTTTTTAGTTAGTAACCGAAGCCTATATTTTTTTGACATTATACACATCGGTTCTTAAGAAGAACCAACGTGTATACTAATGTAATTAATTTCAAAATTGCCACCGCATTGTGTTTACGCATCGTTTTTTTCCAGGAACCGATGTTTATTTCCTTTTTTTTGTCAAATTATGTTGTAGTCCTACTATCATATTTAATTTAAAATATAGACAATTAAAATAACAACCCCTAAACAACAAAACAACCAACCACTTCAATGGCCATAGTCTCTAATCCATAATCAAGGGTAACTCGCCTAGGTGATTTTCTAAGAAAACCTCACCACCCCCCTAAAGGAGCTCAAACTGCCACGTGGCTGCACAATATTGGGTGTTGGGACCAACACCCAATATTGTGCAGCCACGTGGCAGTTTGAGCTCCGTTAGGGGGTGGTGAGGTTTCCATAGCCGATCTCCTACCTAGACCCAAGGTTGTATTCAATGATTGCCATGTAAATGACTTGGTCGCCTTCATTGCTTTCAATATTAGAATTGACTATCAATTATTAAACAATAGCGTTTTGCTCTACAACATTTTCAGTTGTTAATAGTTTTAATGCATGCAACCTGTATGAACCGATAGCCCTGCATCAAGAGGAACCGAGAATAGGTTGCATTAAGAGGAACCGAGAATGGGGGAAAGGATTGAGAGATAAATTGATACATAACTGAAAGCAAATTTCGGGGGATTTGAATTTTCCTAATTTGGATAAAGATAAAATGGAAGAAATTGGTTTGAATTAGGAAACAGGATCTGAGGAAGAGAAATTTGAAACCATACAATTGGACGTGTATGAGGAAAATGAGAGTTATAACATTAAAATTAAAATAAAAAAATAAAGAAAAGGGTAAGTGAGATAATACGGCAAGATTGCAGGGTCTATAGATGCCGCGTAAAAAGGACGGGAAAAGCAGGGTGTCTATAGGCACCGCAACTCTTATTTTAGATATTAAATGGATAATATATATGTCGGTAATGTTCAACACGTGGCGTGCATCAACGCATGCCACCTGGGGCGGGAGGTGCTGTAACAGCACTTCCCGGAAGTGCTTGAAGATTTTCAATATATATGTATAGATTTCTAATTTAAAGTTCAACAATAAATTAATGGGCCTAAAAGATCCACGTGGCGTGCATCAACGCATGCCACATGGGGCGGGAGGTGCTGTAACAGCACTTCTCGGAAGTGCTTGAAGATTTTCAATATATATGTATAGATTTCTAATTTAAAGTTCAGCAATAAATTAATGGGCCTAAAAATGGAATTTTATTTAGACTTGGTCTAATAGATTAAAATTCCAATTTCAGCCCAGAATTAATTAGTGTACTCAATTTAATATATTTGTTGGGAATTTTTGAAAAACACCTCACAATTGTGCTGAGAATTGAAAAACACGGACAAAAGAATTCGTTGCCACAAAATATGGGTAAGTGCGGTCAAACACGAAAAATTCTGAGAAGATGTGACCTCTCCCCATATGGAGAGGTCACGCACACATGATCCCCTGTTATTGGGGAATCAGGAGGGCCCGTCTCTTAATTCCCCAATAAAATGGGGCCATGTGTGTGTGACCTCTCCGTTAGGGGAGATGTCACATCTCTATAGAAAGACCGGTCAAACACGGAAGATGCGGCCCATTCTCAAGTACAAATGCCACATATCTATATCCAAAAGGGATGTTTAGACTGAATTTTTTAAGGAGAGAGTCACTTTCCCTTAAGGAGAGTATTTAGACAAATGCCCAAAATTAAGATTATTTTAGAAAAATATGTACAAAATTTTTTTCAGAACTAAATATGGTGAAAGGTGCAAAAGACGGTGAGAAATTTCACAGGACTTGGGTGAACTAATTCATTGGGATTAAAAGCTGCCTTAGTGTCTTTTGTTATTTTCTTTTAATAATTACTTAAAATTTTCTTTTATTTCATGATTTTTTATTGGAACAAAATTTTTAGTTTTCCTTTTTGGAAAGTTCAATTTTTAGTCAAAACAATTTTGCTTGTGTTACAATTTAATTCAATGTAACGTTTTACATGTGACCTCTTATTTAATGTCTTATTGTATATGTGATTTTTTAATTTTTATATGTAATTTTTTAATGAAATGTGACTATGTAATTTTTATTTAATCCATTTAACTTTTAATTTATATATGTGACTTTTTAATTCAAGATAACTTTTTAATTTTTATATGCAAATTTTAATGAAATGTGACTATGTAATTTTTTTTATTTAATGGATACTGTGTTTATAAATTTTAATTTATACATGTGACTTTTTAAATTCTATTTGTAACTTTTTAATTTAATGAGCATGTGAATATGTAATTAATGTCACATATAAAATGTCACATTATAATTAGAAAATCACATTTAAAAAGTCACATTACATGAAAAAAAATCACATATAAAAATTAAAAAGTCACAATTAATTAAAAAGTCACATTTATGTGACTTTTTTAAAGTCACATTAATTAAAAAAATGTGACTTTTAAAAAGTCACATATAGGAAAAATGTCAAACATAGAAGTAAAAAGTCACATTTTAAATTTTGAAAAGTTACATATTGAAATTAAAAAGTCACAAATAGAAATATTGTATTTAATTTAAAAATGTTGTGTTGATCCTTATATTTATCAATACATTTTTTTTTCAATAAGTCACATACATAAATTTCGTTCGAATTATAATTTCATTAAAAAATCACATGTATAAAAGTCACATTTTTGTGACTTTTTAATTTAAAAGTCATATTTAGTTAAAAAGGTACATATGAATAAAAAAATTCACAAACATGAAAAACGAGTGATTAAAAAGTTACCTATATAAATTTCGTTCTGACTATTTTCATTAAAAAGTCGCGTATGTAAAAGTCACAGTTTTGTGACTTTTTAATTTAAAAGTCACATTTAGTTGCAAAAGTTACATATAAATAAAGAAGTCATGTACATGAAATTGGGTGATTAAAAAGTCACATATATAAATTTTGTACCAGCTATATTTTCATTAAAACATCACGTACATAAAAGTCACGTTTTTGTGACTTTTTAACTTAAAAGTCACATTTGGTTACAAAAGTTACATATGAATAAAAGAAGTCAAGTACATGAAAATTGAGTGATTAAAAAGTCACATATATAAATTTCGCCCTGACTATATTTTCATTAAAAAGCCACGTATATAAAAGTCACAATTTTGTGACTTTTTAATATAAAAGTCACATTTAGTTACAAAAGTTATATATGAATAAAGAAGTCACATACGTAAAAATCGAGTGATTAAAAAGTCACACATATAAATTTCTTCATATTACATTTTCAATAAAACTCACGTATATAAAAGTCACATATCTTGTGACTTTTTAATGTAAAAGTCACATTTAGTTACAAAAGTTACATATGAATATAGAAGTCATTTACATGAAACTCGGGTGATTAAAAAGTCATTTATGTATTGTCTCCATTACATTTTCATTAAAAAGTTGCATTTTTGTGACTTTTTAATTTAAAAGTCAAATTTAGTTATAAAAGTTACATTTTAAAGTCATACATAGAAAAATCACATATAGAAAAAGTTAGACTTGATTGAAACGACACACATAGAAAAGTCACATGAAATAAATCAGCGTGACATTTAATTAAAAAGTTACATAAAAAATTCACATCAAATTAAAAAATCACGTATAAAAATTAAAAAAATTATATTGTATTACCATTTAATAATTGAAATCCAGACATAGAATAAACAATTAACTAAAAACTTATATAAAATAGATTTGTATCTATATATCTAATTAAAAGTCACATATGAAACAACCATAAATAAAAAAAAAGTCATATTAAATTTAAAAGTCAAATATTATAAAAAGTAAAAATTACAAAATTTCAATCATTAATTAAAGAAAAAGTTTGTTTCAATATTGTTTGGGCCTTGCTGGAAGGGTGGACTCAAATGTTGTAAATGGGCTAAAAAATGACCAGTGCGGCTCAACATTTGGTGTGCAATGCCGGGAACGGTGTTTACGTTTGTGGCAGTGCTGTCATCTGGAGTAGTGTGAAGCAGTCTTGCGTCACGGACTCCACCATGGAAGCTGAAACAGTACTACAAGACCCACAAGAAAGACAATGAGCCGATGCATCCATACAGGGGACTCTCTGCAGATGATTGGGAAAATGTGTGGGGTTGTTTGTGTTGGGAAATGTGCCCAATAAACTGTTAGAACAGTGACCGAAGTACAAATAAGTAATTATTTATTTATTGAATAAATATGATTATTTTCTATAATCGAATTTACAGTATTTGAGCGGTAACGAAAGGTCATCGGTTGCTTTGAGATAATATGGAGATGGATACTTCTAGATAAATACAGAAGATACATCTCATATTTCAACGGGAAAAACGTTAGTCCTAAGCTGACAATAAAGGTTGACACTTTATTCTATTGACACTCATTTGTTATTACTCTAACTCAATTGAGTAGGTGATTTATCTTAATCGTCAAGCCTAGTGGAGGCCGTGAGTAATAACAATGATATACTTCAGCGTAAGTATATTGGATTGGACTATTGTGTGAGCTTAATTCCATAGCATGACCGTGAACGTGAATTGAGGTTCCACATGACTGTCAAGCAGTTTGTCTAAATCCGTCTCGGGTGGGTCTACTATGAAGCAATTCTTAGGAACTTAAATGTGCTATGGGTGAGACTAAATAAAATATTTGGTCAATATGCTTTGCATGTTGGGAATGGAGGAGAGTGAATTAGTAGAATGCGTACTGCGAGAGGAATCTGTTACTCTTGAATAAAGAGTTTAATGATCTGATTAATTGATCACTTCCAAGTATGATTTCGGAAACCTAATGTCAGTATTTAGCGTACCTTGCAAAATAGAAATCATAGCAGTGATGATTGAGAATTAAACAAAGCTTATAATTAATTAGGTGACACGTTCAGGTGCATGCCTAATTAATTATCGAATCATAAGACGGTGACGAACCTTAAGACGGTGATGAACTGTTGAATTGATAAGTCAAGAGGATAATTAATTGCAGGATTATTTATTTTAGCTCTTGTGATTATTTTTATAATTAGGAATTGCAATAATTCGTCTTTAGTGGAGCATACAAATTTTTAATAATTAAATTAGACAGTTTGAATCGGCTTAACTAAATTTAATTATTGGGAGTCTAATAAATCTGATTGGGTCCTTCTGGAAGCTTCTGGAAGTCGTTGAATTACTTGAAAAAGAATACCAGAGTTTGCGCAGACCTACTAGGAATAGACATAGGAAAGAGCCATGATTTTTCTCTATATATATGGGAGGGGGCGGTCTTATTCATTATTCTTGGAAAGAGCCGCGCCTCAATACTCTTGTAGAGAATTCTAATTCTCTACAGTCTGGCTCTTATGTCAGGTTTTGGAGAATTCCACTCGCCGGTGCAATCTAAGACTTAGGAGTATTCCAGACAAGATTCAAAGGCTGGATGTATTATTTTGCTACTCTCTTTTTAGGCAATTATTTGTGTAAAATCATATATTGAATTAAACATTCAGATCGGTCCTGTTTTAAAGAAAACATTTTTTTAAATTATTGCTATTCTTGATTCTTGTTTCCGGTAGTTTGAAAATGCAGCTTCAAGGTAAAACACTGGTTGCAATTAATTCTGTACAACTGTACTCGCTAATAGTACAAAATATGTGCAAGTGAGTAGCAAAATAATTATTTTATCATCATTCATGATACATAATGAATAGAGGATTGTTGTTCTTCCTTTGCTTGCTATCAATTTTTCTGATTCTCTAAGTTTTCTTTAGTTGGGTTTCATCAATTGTCAATCAAATAGAACTTCTTGCTACAAAATTTCATGTATCTATTATCTATCCATCCTTCCATAGCCTACAAGAGAAGCACCTCAATTAATTTATTGACTAAGCGTTCCTAGAATTTATTTGTATACAACGTCTTGAAAGCAAGACTTGTTGGAATAAAATAGAACACCAATCCAATTATACAGTGAAAGATATATGATAAGAAATATAGAACCATACAATGGTACTCCATTAATTATCATATGCCAGTCAATGGTTGAAGTACAGTTTGCTTGCTGATCCTGGTAACCCATTGTTGCATACATTTCCTACAATATCATATATTTACTTGTCTTATTCATATGATATCTCTGTGTGGAAATAAGTAGTTTAATTACTTCTGAGAATTTTTGAGTTGAAAAATGAGGTAATTTCATTAAATGTTTCATTGGTCTATATATATGGGCATCTACACGTGGATGTCATGACCCTTTAGAAGAGAGATAACCTTTGTTTTCTGACACTTTGTCCTAGCAATAATAGTTTACATTTTCAGTCTGAGAAAAATCAGGGCAATCAAGCTCTCCAAGGATCAAAGACCTTCATTGCCACACGTCTCGATAATTAGGTAAATATTTCCAACTTTTTTTCTTTCAAACTTTCAATTCTTAATGGATTTTCTTACTAGTTGCATAGTTTTTTAGGTGGACCCGAGACTCAAGAATTGCCAAGCGTTATTGACTCATTCAGAAGGTCCACACTTCTAAGAATGGCAATTAGGGTGAATGATGCAACTGCATTTGATTATGTAAGTAGATCCAATAAATTATCTGAAGTTGTTTAGCTTTATTTTCCTTGACATGTCTACCTTTTCAAATACATCTAGTCAGGGGTAAGCACATCTTCTTTGTAACATTGGGCTGAAAGACTATTTCAAGTTTTTCCCCCTATTTTCTTTTCTTGCAGTTGTGAGGACGTTGAGCTGGAAACAAAATTCGATTTTCTAGCCACTTTTGTGCTCCTCATTTGGTGCAGAATTTGAGTCCTATTTCAAAACTCACAAACTTCTTCTTTAATGGCTTCTTGTTGAAAGTTTGTGCTTCTCTTTTTGGTTTATTTTTGTTTTATGGGTTTTCTGTCACTTATCTTTTTTGGTTTTCCTGGTTTGGTTTCTTTGTATCTTGTGTGTGGGAATTGGCCCTTTGCTGCCTCAGAGTTCTTGTGGTTTTTGTGCTTCTATTCTTGTAGCTTGCTTTGGTCTGTTTTGCGTTTTATTTTGTTCATAAGCTTGATTATTAACTTAACGTGCTTTGTTCTGCTTTTGTTTTAACTACTTATGCTTTCCTTATGATTTTGTTTCTTACATTTTCTACAGGATTACATTTGATTGCTTCCAATATTTTTCCATATGCATTTGATTACTAACTTACTGCTTTAGCTATTTGCTGATTCCTAGGACCGATCATGTGAGGCAAGGCTTACTCAACAAGAAATGGTTGCCTCAACTGGCGGCTCAGTTGATGAACGGGCTATCCAGTAAACAGTTCTTGGGACACGACGGGGCCACGAGCATGGCGTTGGTTGCATCCCCTGGGATACTATCTCCATGGAGTCTCTTGCTGTTGCTTTCGACAGGTCTAATGGAAGTCCTGCATCAGTTGAACATGATGACAGGTTTGCTCCAATGCAAGCTGAAATCTAGGATTTGAGGAATTTAGTTTCTCGCATGACAGCAAGCACTAGCTTGCCGCTGGTGAATCAAGACACTAACCTTGGAAATTAGAGCTCCATGAAAAAGAGGCTCCTTTTGGCCAACTGCCTGCGTAGTCGACTTGGCACCACTTTTTGCCATGAAGTCGACTAAATATGATCAAAAACTTCTTAGTGTAATCATATTTTGTAATTATTATGATCATGAAGTTCTAACTTTAACTTTTTGGTTCATGCCTTTAAGTAAGTATAAACTTTATTTGTGGGGCATGTTTATGTCATATTGAAATGAAAATGTTAACTTTTGGATTAGGTTCTTAGACTCTTAGATGAACATGTAAAATGTGTTTTGTTGATACCAAGCAAGGGAAAATTAATTTAAAAAAATATATATATGTTATTTATCTACAGAGGTGACGATGTCGCCTCAATAGCTTCAATAGGTCATCCATTTATCTCTTCAATTAATGCGACAATGTTGCTCCTTTTAGGAATAAACTAGTAGCAGCGACATATGGTAGCAACAATAGCGTTGCTAGAGAATCATTAATTGGGGCGAGTTATTGTTGTTGTTATAGTTAATTACTCTATAGACGTGACAAAGTTTCTTGCATAGGGGGCAAACGGAGGCGACATGTCGCCTCTATAGTTTATCAAATACAAGCCACAATCTGTCGCTCCTATAGTAATTGGCTTGTGGGAATGACAAAGTCCTAAAATTTGGCATCGTCTGCCATAGGTTATGTCCACAACAAGGGTGACTTATGTCGTTGCTGCGTATCTCAAAGGACTGCTATGTAGCAAAAACCTGGTAGTCGCCTCAGAAAACCTACCGCCGCGACAAGTGCTATAGAGGCGTCTTTTGTCGCCTCCATATGCCATGTTTCTTGTACTGACTATATGGGCACCATTCTCAAGCATCGAGCTACAGTTACACTTCCAATTTCAAAAGTACACTGATGCACGGTAATTCAATTTTCTGGTGTTCTTGCTTTTGCATTCTATTACTGTGGATCTTTCCCTTTGAAATGTTTTTATAATTTAGGCTTAAATTAGGGGGTCTAAATCATCATGTGGAAGTTGAAACGTTATCCGAGCAGTAATAAAATATTATTGATTTTTGAAATTTGTCTTCATTAGATAAGTTTCACATAATTTGGGAAAGGAATGGAATTTGGAAGTTGAAAAGCAAGATACCGGCATCTTTTCCCATAATTTCTAGTGATCTTTCATTTTTAGGATTTTGAGTTGAGTGGAACATCAAGTGTAGAAATATTCTATTAAGGGTAACTATAAAATCCACTAAGGAGGTGTCCTCAACATAGAATTTGGTAGATTTTAGAAATTCATAAAATTTCAGATGTCCCAAATTTAAAATTCTGTGAATTCCATAGAAATCCAGTCTCCTCAATTCGTAATTCTATGGATTCTGTAGAATTCTAGTATCCTTAATTATCTATAGAATCTGATGGATTTCATTAAATGATGGATTTCAATAGAATTCAATGGATTCTAAGCTTAAAAATACACTTGCAACATTCTTGCTAAAATCCGACCTATCACCCTTGGATTCTTATGGATTTCATAAAAATTTTTTACATTTAGATAATTAATAAAAATTTAAAATCATAAATTTCAAAATCCGTTTTTCCTTATCACTCTAGTTTTTAAACAATCATATCACATTTAATTTATACAAAAATAGTTAGTATAATTTATTATTATCACGGTTCATTTTTTATATAGTTTTTTATATACTCATTTTCATTTCTTTATTCGTGGGGAATTTTATTAATAAATGAAAGACTACATTCTTTTCAAAATAAATAAATAATTATTATTATTATGACAATAGCATGTAATTTTTATCCTTCACAATTCTAATTTTTTAAAAAAATCACATTATAATCAATCAATATAAAAGAAATTTATCCGTAGACGATATGTGAGATTATTATAAAAATATAATGATATTAAATTTAAAATAATTTCATCATTTTTAGTAAAATCCAAATTGACAAAAACTTCATTTTTTCGAAAATCACATCATATTCTAATTTGTACAAAGTAAATGAATGAAGATGAATATTTTCACGGTATTAAATATTTATAACGTAATTTCATAAAATTATATACGTACATAGAGTAGAAAATAATTTTATTTTCTTTATTTATTTTTAATTAAAAAATATGAATTTTTTTCATTTGAAGGAAGACAAGGTTGACATTATTTAAATATTTTTACTTTTTTCTTTTTTTTTTTTTTATCATTGAGTAAAAAGTCATATAACTTTTTCTATACCAAGTTAGCATTTAACTCGAACAAAAATAAATAAATAAGAAAAAAGAAAAATGCCGCTCTAACATTTACATTTATCAACTTGAAACTAAGTTCTTAAATGATTTTATAATGGATTACCCAACCACTTAAGGAAAAAGTGGATTAGAAATTACAACCCAAAAAAATCAATATGAAATTCTATCGATTAAGTTCTGTGTAGGAGACATCTTCTGAAATCCAACAAATCCCATTAGAAATCCATGTCATAGAATTCATGAGAATCTGACGGATTCTGTGAAATTCTATTAAAATTCATCATTTCCATAAGAATCTATACAACTCAAAAAATCTATCGAATTATGTATTGAGTACACCCTCTTAAGTATATAGTTAACATATATAAGAATCTGATTTATTGCTCTTAAAAGGGTTTCACTTTTTAAGGTGGACCCAAGTCTTGATATGAGATATTATATCCCATTATATATTCAAATGAACAATTCAATCCAATTAAAACTCAAAAGAGCACGCTGATCTCAAGATTTGTTTAAGGGATTTAATCTTGCTTGTAAAGAAATTTAATATTGCCTATAAGCATACTAGTTATTATTATGTCCGTACGCTTGTGTGATACACATTGGTTTCGCATGTGGGGTAGGAATGGTTGTAGTATGGATGTGTGTCACATGTGTACGCAGACATAACAACCAACATACGTGTAAGTAAAATTAAATTTCTGACTATACACAATATATTTATGAATAGGAGTAAAATTATGTTTGAACGTGGGACCATCCTCACATTGAAAACAATTACTCCTTACACGTTTTTAGAGTGGATATATGAAGCAATTTTTGTGGCGATAGAAAAATTTTTCTACAAAAATTTTTATTTTAATCCACGTGTCGCTATGACGTGCCCAAATAAGTTTGGATAGTCATACTTTGATGAGGCGCTTGTTTAAATCGAATCAAATAATATTACTGGAACGGAAAAATTGTATTTTATCAACTAAGCCAAATTCGGTTCAAATAATTCAAAATTTACCAAATTACTTCATAACAAATTAATTCCAATGAACGAATCAAATCTCATACATTCCAATTGAGCCATCAAGATTACACAATAAGATTTCCAATTTTCAATAATTTCTATTAAGTCAAAACTTCCTAAAAACCTACACTTTAGTCCCAATTCTTTTCCTTTGACACTATATAAATACCTCAACTAACTCATTTTCACCTTTGAGCCAAGACGAGAAAAATCAGGTAACTCTTCCCCCTCAACTCACTCCATCTTCTCCTTATTCTTCAAAAAACTAACAGTCATATTTTCTTCTTTCTAACTTCAAGCATCAAAACTCAAGGCAAGCAAAGATAATCAAGCTATACATCAAACATCCAACTCCAAGAACAATGGGAACATTTCTCTCTTATCCTACATTCATTCATTTCTCTTTACATGAAAAATTCAAACAAAATGTGCACTAGTATTTAAACACTTTACAAACATTTCATACATACATTCTTTATTTCTTCATAAATATCAGTTAACCAAAATAATAATAATAATAATGAATAAAAGAAAAGAAAAATCTGAAAATTAGTGACTCGGTCAAAACCAAGAAACATAATAATTGGCCTGATCTCAATATGTCATCAAACTTCACAAAATTGGTGTCTATGGCTTCCTCTCGCTGTGAGGAACACGATGCTACCTCTACTTCACCTGGAAAACCACCGTGCTCACCGGAAAACTATCGAGACCGCCGACCCTCTTCTCCTAAAACCGCCACCAATACCAAACCTTCAAAAACACACATTAATAGATAGAGCTCGTTGAGAGCTATCTTTTTCACCTATTACTTTGTCAATTCGCCAGAGTTTTAACCATTTTTTGACCTTGAAGCTTCCCCCTATGTTGAATACACTGCCAACGTTTTCTCTCGGTGTTTAACGTTTGGTTTTTGTCCAAAATGTAATAGATCCGAGTTATTAACCAAAGTTATTTCAATCGGGTCCCTCAAGGTTTAAAAGGCATGTAAGTTAGCCCTTAACAATTGGTAATATCTAGTTTTAAACCAAAAACTTCTCTAGTTTAATCTAACCATAAAGTTATTATCTCAATCAAACTCAGTCCCCAAGTCTTCTAAGTAATTAATTTCGGCCCCTAACTTTTACAATTGGTCAATTAACCCCCAAACTTTCAAGTTTTGTATAATTGATCTTTAAAACTTTTAATTCTAATCAAATAAGTCCTCAAACTGTTAATTCAAATTAAATTAACCCTCAAGCTATCCAAATAATTAATTTTGAAGTCCTCTAATTTCTATAAATCTCTAACTTAGTCCCTAAATATTTAATTATACTATAAAACCTTAAATTATGAATTTTAATCCTAATTAATTTCTTTTATTGGCTAGACGGAGTGCTTGGATAGTTGAGAAACTTATGTTTCAAGAATTTAGAGCTCGACTTGAAATATTACAAGGTAGACTCCTTTAGTTATTTCTCTTAAACGCGCGCATTATTATTTGATTCATATTGTGGTGATATACATGATTAATGTGAATTCTACGTTATTGTTTATTAAAAGGTAAAGGAGTTATATTGGACTTATTAAAAGGTCTCGTCTATCAAGAGGCGCTTTATGATGTTGGCCTATTAAAAGACATATGAATTTCATGCTTATTAAAAAGTATGTTAGTTTGTATGGTTGTGTGTATTATTATGATATAAATGTAAATGGTGCGGGTCTACTGAGTATTTAAAATACTCATTCTTTTCAATCTAACAAATTTTAAGTTTCGGAGCCGGTGGTGGAATGACGAGTGATGGCCACAATTAAATTGTTTTAAAAAATTGATATTTTAGAATTGTCTGTTAATCATGGAGAAAACATTTGAGATCTCTACTTATTTTGTTACAATTGTCAAAGATTGATATTCGATAGTTATCCTCCGCACTCGTTAAAAACTTACTTTATTGAATTTTGTCTTTTTCCGTATTTTATTAATTTAAAAAATTAACAAGAAAAGTCAAACTAGCAACCTGAATACTTTTCAAATTTAGGGCGTTTCAATTTTGGCTAATCTTGTTTCATCCAATTACACTCTACATATGACGTGTAAATTCTTAGTTTATCATCTTGATTGCCATGAAGCAAGATAATTGAAATCCAATTAATGCACACGACATGTGTTTAACGGTGTGTCTTTCTCACACACATTCTGTATATTTTTTGTTAAGTGAAGTTGTATAACTGCCAAGTTAATTGTTGTACACATGAGTAGTTCCGTGCATTTCAATAGTCGTAGCTTTTAGTCCATGTTAGTTAGACAGCAAATATTTGTTTTTTGTATTAGATGTTTGTTGTATGTGAATGCGTCGCCTTGTAAAACTTGTTGCACTAAGCTAGAGTCTAGATTCAAGATTGTAGGTTCTAGAATATAGAGTTTCGTGATGCACAAGCTAAATCAACCCACAACGCTATGGATTTAATATTTGAAAGAATTGTTGGAATGTCAAGTTTTGGGTTGTTTGTGCTAGGGAAATGAACATTGTCTTTGGGCGAGGGTTTTTTGAATCGATGCAAAAGGTTTCAAATTTTCAAATTGAGCCTATGTAGTGTCACTTTCATTCAATTAGGAGCCTTTCCCAATATAGATAGGCACATTATGAGAGGTATTTGTGTCAAATACCCTATAGCAAAAGTTGCTATATCCGTGTTTAAAAATTATTTTGCTAAATTGGTGATTGCAAGTTACTTTTTGCCGTTTCCGCATTTCTCCCTTTTTTATTCAATTTGGGTAAGCTACAATAATGGGTAACGTGGCACGCTACATCCTCATATGGTACCATAGTGTACCACCCATGTGGTGTTACATCAAAATTGGGGAGTTATGCAAGCAGAGGAGAATCCGTGTGTAGAGTTGGTGTTGTGAGGGATGGTGAAGGAAAGATTGTTGGAGCTTTTATGGTAAAAAGAAGGCTAGCTAATTGGCGTTATCTAACCCCAAGCTTTCATCTTATTGTACAATCTAACCCTAATCTTTAAAATTTAGCAATTCTAATATCAAATTTCACATCTTTGGCGCAATCTAACCTTTTAACTTAAAAATACTATAGTACCCCTCAAATTTTAATTGAACTAAAAATTACAATTGAATAAGAAATAGATAAAACTAAGAAAAAATATAATTTAGTTGTACTTTAAAAAATCAACTGATAAGAATTTAGCGATGATAATGATGCGGATTGATCCGCTCCCCTATCTGCCTTATGCAGGGTAGATGCAGACCAGATTGGTGTGAAGGTAGGCTGGCCAGCTCAATTTTGTTCTTTGTTTATTGATCCAATTTGTTATATTCATTGTCGTTTTTCAAAATTTTTTCTAATTTATTTTACATTTCTTATTCATTTTAGTTAAATGAATTGTCACAAGCGGAGTAGCACAAAGCACCCTTGGTCCATCCCGCTTTATGAGATTGCGTTTCCTAAAATATCATTTCATTCAGATGGGACTCCCATCAAGTTCATAACGAATCAGGTATCCTTTATGATCACTACATGAATTTGATGACATGCCAAAAAGAAATACTAAAATTTAATATTCGTTATTTTTTTATTTATTTAATTTAATACTAATTTTAACAAATTAGAATTTGAGGGTATTATTGTGTTTTTGAAATAAAAATGTTAGATTTATGGTCGTAATTGCCAAGTTTGAAACGTTAGTGTTAGTTTGCACAATAAACTGAAAAGTTAGGGTTATATAGTGTCAATTAGCCATAAAAAGAATTAGTAAGCTAAAAAAGAAAAAAAAAAATAACATTACATCATGGATAAATCTATATGGACATATGGGTGTATAAATAGAGTTACCCTCATGTTGTGAACTAAAAGAAAGAAAACAAATGGATAAAATTATAATTTCATCTCCATCTGTAAACCATCCGTATACCCCACCTGTACATGTAGCCTTAGTCAACCTATCATAATGCACATGAATGGGTTTTCCAGCATGAAGATGTGACCTATTTCCAAGAAAATCTACGCCAAAAAGGAAAGACATTTGTCATTGAAAAACAGTACATAACAGCAAATTTTGTCGAATTTCTCCTACAAATGAAGCAATATACAAAGCAAAGACTGACAATATCGTTCCTTGTCTATGCATTCTCAGGTAGCAATTCGGGTTTTAGCCGAATGAGAAAGAAGTTTTCAAAGATTGACAGAGGAAGTTCCCATCTGCATTTGAGTCTGTATATGATGGAACAGTTTACGTTCCTTGAAGTCACTATACCATTATTAACAGGTTGGCGTAATACTCTCCACAATGTTACTCATCTTTTAAGATGGTGGAAGTGGACGCCGACAAGTTGGGCACTCCATTTTTATGTCCATCCATCTTTGTAAGCAACTGGAGTGAAAGAAATGGTCACATGGCGTCACCTGAACAAATTTCGAGTCGAAGTTTAATTTTCCCGAGAGAATATCCTTCTCATAAGGGAAGAAAAAAAAAAAAAAAAAAAACTAAAAAAAGGAAGAGAAATATAATACCATGCAATCATTTGAGTGATGGTTTGGCACAATAGCAGTCATGCAAATGACGCAGTCTGTGGCATGATTTGCAGCCGGATCAAACCTTCTATAGTAGCTATATTTTTCTGGTAAAATCTGCAATCGAGTTGAAAGGACATAGCACATATCAATACTATGTCGAGATTTTAAGGATGCGCCATAAATCAACTTGCTTCTATTTGAGTAACTTGAAAAATCAGGTGAGGACATCTTTTGGGTCTACTCTCTTAAGTGGACTCTCTTGATCTTTATGGATATCCTCAAACATATCCATGGATAAAACTAATATTCCATTAACTTCAGAAAATACTTGCAGCAGTCAACACTGACAGCCACTGGGATTCCCAGAGCTAAGATTATGAGCCCATAGGAAAGGGGCAAAGGACATTCAAAACTCGCATTTAGAAGCTCTAATATCATCAATATGTGATTCTACAAGAATATTCAGTTCAATTTGGCATTTGTAGGCCTCTGGGCAAGGCAGTAGGTCTGATTCATTTATATCTATCTACTGTATATAAAAAGTCGGGACGAAGTGGAACCTTTCAATTTCAGTTTTTCCCTTACATAATTTTTTTTCTAATTCCGTATTTGCCCTTAGCCCATAAAAAAGGGGGAAACTCTTCATTCTTTTAACTAACATGAACCATGGAGAAAAAACTTCATATCATTGTAGCTAAGAAAATAGGCAATATAGATGTTCAATTGACGGCCTCAACTTGAAGTTCAATAAGAGCCAACTTTCAAAAGTTAATTATGACCATACCGTTCATTATAGCTCTCAAAAGCTATATGTAAAGGTTTTAGTTTTAACCCTTATATATTCCACCAGGAACCTAATCTCCCATAATTTATTGAATTGCGTCCAAATTATTATCCAACCAATTCTATTTTAAAATAAAATCAATCGCATTTACATTATCTTGTGGGACCCGCATGCACAACACAAATCTCCACCATTCAGCTCCACTCATTCTCTATCTTATTTCATCAAAAAATTATTTTGCTACCAAGGGCTCATAACTTCCTAATATACTTCAATCTAGAGGGTGTTCACAAATAATTTCATTTTATTTTTATTGTCAAATTAAAACTGAATAATTAAAATCTCTGCTTTAAATCAAATTTAGTCACGCCCCAATTATGTACATTCAAATTTTGGTCAACTTTGTCCATGAAAATAATAATTTCCACTTTTAGGTATTATTTCTTTTATTCAACATTCAAAATCTAATTATACAAACCTACATTATTTGGTATTCAATTGAAAATAAATCGCGGCCAAAATACGTGCTTAAGCCTAGTATTTCATAAAGGTCCATAAGTGTGCATATAGTATGTACAGGTCACAGCTTCATTATCAGCTCTTTTAGGTCCATTAAGAAATGTAATCCAAGTAAACTATAAAATTAACCTAATCAAGAAACTCATAAGCATGTGCCAACGGGCATTCAACTATGCGTGTAGGGTGGCGCATTTGGCCACTCAGAAATTGGTTATTAGTTAATGTTATTGTAGCGATAAACAAATATTTCATGATTGGTAGCTTTTTTACCTGTGGACCTATTGCAGATTGCAGTGTACAAGCTGGATATTTCACATAATGTTATACTTTCTCTTTCCCTGGACTACCTGTACCATAGTTAATGTTTGACCCGTGGATCTATTGTGTGTACAAGTTGGAAAGTTCATGCAACGTTAGGCAAGCCAAAAATTAAGTTCAAATATTAACTATGGTACAGGCAATATGGGGAAAAAGAAAATATATGTCCGAGCATGAACTATGGTAGAGGCAATCACAGACTAATAAATGGACAAAACAACGCAACTGATAGTGATAAACATTGAGGCAAACCTGGCGGGGAATGAAACACCGAGATCCAAAATAATGCTGCAGAAGAAGAATCAATGCTTGTAACCCCATAAAAACACACAAGCAGATGCACCACTTGTTGTCTGGCTCTATTCTCATGAAGTTACGTGGACAACCAAATGCATATAATGGAATAGCAAGCCGAGTGATCGACATTCCCAAAATGTAATGAGGATGTAATGGTTTCCTTGAGTCACGAACTACATTGGTGACTATTTGAGGGATCCAAAAGGAGTGTAAAAGGAGAAGAATAAAGCGCAAATATCTATGAAACTCATACATGACCAAAATGCCACCCAGAAGAATTCCATCTGCAAAATTAATTCTCCATATTAAACATTCAGAAAGTTCCAAGATCATCAATACATAAGAAGATCCAAAGGATAATAAATCAAATACAATAGTTTTCTTGAATGTATTAGATCACATATGATTATATGTATTAGTATTTTTCTTGACTGTTAAAATAAAGCAAAAAAGAACACATTTATAATCTAGTACTGACTTGTAAATGAAGAAATTGACTGCTAGATCCAACTGCGAAAAGTACTATACCTTCTAAGCACAGCAAACAGCAAACAGCAAACAGCAAAACATCTTATCATAAGCAGCTTCCATGAAACACGTTCAATTTTTTTTTTTTTTCTTTTTCTGGATTGGGTAGATGGTTTGTATCTTAACCCATTTACGGCCATGAAAGAGAGCAATTATATAGTGTTTTCATTATAATGCTGGACTTCTGTGGCTAATTAATGCTCGTTGTCACACACACACACACACACACACACAGAGGTGTCAACATTTTGGTAAAAAAACCATTTATATTTTGCAACATAAGTATTACCGAGGATATCTCTTCCAAAAAAAAAAAAAAAATAGTATTATTTACCGAGAATATAAAATGTAATTGGAAGGGTAAAGTTATCTTCATCCCCTTTCACAATATAGCACCTTTTTCCTTTTAGTTGAATGGCATGCATATGTGCATGTCCCATTGAATACTACTATTACAAAAGCCATAGTTACATGCAATCAATTCTCTGCAATATGGTGTTTGAGTGTTTCCAGGGTGCATGTTAACATGGATACAATTCATTAGATAATAGAAGAAATGCTTACAGAAACGGCTATAAAGAGCTGAAAGCTCACGCCTCACTGCTTCCCAATTCTCTCCATTATTCAAGGGCCTGTTAGACTTCCAAATAGCAAGAAGGTATCTCATTTCAAATATTGAGAAGACCACAAACTTGAAAAATGCGGCAGTTGCAAAAGCATTAAACAGGGACTCTGTAATCAAGGCGGCACAAACATTTACTTTATAGATATATGAACGAATGAATAACTAAAAATGAACAAGAATGAAAAAATAAAAGAAAGAAACAATATGGGCATAACAAAGTGGAAAAAAGAATCATAGTATTATCTTTTAGTGTTTGCTACCTAAGCCATAACTACCTTTCAATTATAAGAAAGGGAAGAGTAAAGAGAAGCTAACAGTACCAGAAAGAATTTAAAACAAGTAATTCTTTGTCAAGGTCATCATGACTCAACTTCAAGATAAATAACTAGATGCCATACTCACATAGCATGATATCAAGTTCTAGTCACAAGTTTTAACTTTAAAAAGGCAGACACGCATTTCAAATCCACGCAAATAACATATAAATTGCAAACTACAAGATAGATATAATAACCATTTTAGTTTTAAATACGAAAAGACGAAATTTTGACTTTTAAGCCTCCTTATGCCCAGGTAGAAAATAAAGCCCATTTGGAGAAATTCTCTTCTTGAACTAATCTTGAGGACGTGTTTTCCGTGTGATATTTCAATTGAGTACCAAATAGTGTTGAGTCTAGTATTCTTAAATTAGGAATATTTTTAAAAAGTTTAATAGCAAATATGTCAATAATTCAAATTTTTAGCTCTAGAAGTGTCACTTATGATGTGTTTGGCAACAAGTTTATAAATCGATTTGGTTAATAACATACCACGCCAATCATATCTGATCCAGGCGGAAGCGTAACAGAAGACTAATACGTGGTTATAAATGAAGATTCACATACGAATCAATCATTTAGGTTCACAAATGAAGAAATTCTTCAAATTCTTCAGTTTTATTAAAACTCAACCAAGAAATAAAGAATATAAGACTCCTACTTATATAGAAAAAACCTAATGTAACCCTAAAGACCCTAAATTACACAATTGCCCTTAATTTACTTGAAGAACTAGAAAAATAGATAAAAGATTTGATATATCCTAAACATTGACTTGACCAAATATCGTTTATTTTTACCTTCATCATTCTCCCCAGGTTGGACAAGATTTTCCCTCGAATCTTGCATCATCTTTCAGCCAATGCCAGTACGCTCTAGTGCGCTCTATATCTTCATAATCGAAATTCCTATTATAACTTGTGAAAATTTCTTTCCATCTAAGAGAGATGATGTATGATTTGCTGCTGATATCCGTTTGAATCAAATATACTGTCAATTCCAAAATAGCATCAATAATACTGACTTGTTGACAAAGGACTCCAAGCATGGAAAGATTCTTCGTCTTAACTTCTGTAGTTGTACTCTCTCTCTCTCTCTCTTCAATTTTCTATGTCACTAATTGTAAAATATTATGTCTCTTCATCCAAAAACTTTGTAACATCATCCCTCTCACCTTTAATCTGCTCAATCTCAATTATATTGTCACTTATTTGAGGTTCCAAGTGATCAACTTTTTCTATGTTATCCTTGATCGTCTATTAAATTCCAAAACTTCATATTGGAATTCAACCACTTTATCAAAAATAGGCGGGCTATTGTGCTCCTCACCTAACGTAACAACTAATAAATTAGTATTAACCGGAGATAAAAGACTTTTGCAGGATTCCATCTCAACATCCGTATAAAAATTTGAATCGCTTTTCTCTGTGATAGTTGCTGGCCAATCCCAAAGCCACCGGTACCCCTTGATGGCGGGTAAAGTCTAAATCCCTGGATTCTTTATCTAGAACCTTGTCCACAATTAGACTCGCGATTAATCCCACCATATGCACAGATCGCGACTACCACCTCGTACCTCAAGCCCAACGTCAAAAAGCTTAGCCAATCTTGCCATCTTTTGTACCAAAGCATCCAACTACTGGCGGATTTGTATTAATTCACATGTGTCGTCCCCCGTATCAATCTTGGCACCACAACGTCTAATTGTCCTCCTCGATCCATCATCACGATTGTAACCGTGCTCTGATACTAATTCATACAGGCGGAAGCGTAACAGAAGACTAATACAGGATTATAAATGAAGATTCACACACAAATCAATCATTTAGGTTCACAAATGAAGAAATTCTTAAAATTCTTTAATTTTATTTAAACTGAACCAAGAAATAAAGAATATAAGACTCCTACTTACATAGAAAAAACCTAATACAACCATAAAGAACCTAAATTACACAATTGCCGTTAATTTACTTGAAGAACAAGAAAAATAAATAAACGATTTAATATATTCTAAAAATTGACTTTGACCAAAATATCATTTATTTTTATCTTCATCAATATCACTGGTTCAGCTTTTTCAAAAAATGAGAAGCTGACTTCTCAAAAACCGTGAACCAATAAAATAACCGTGACAATTTAGTAATTCAAGTTGCCAATCACATTCTTAGTTTAAAAATTTACAAGAATAACAAATTTTAACATGAAAATGTTCAATTTACTCGTTATTTAAATCTTGCTATTTTTAACCCACCACCATGGCCGTCATATAACCACTACCACAGTTACTCCACTACTATCATAACACCACCACATCACAAAATCAATCTACGGAAAAACCAACATTACAACACTAATAACTGCCATGCATCACTGATACCAGAAAAAAATGGCACAGAGAATGTGAGGAGTGGCTCCGCAATTCTAGTGTCATCACAGGCTATAAATTCAACAATGTCTTATGACACTGCCGAGAAAAGGGGGGGGGAATTGGAGTGGGGTGAAGAGGGTAAGCGTGCTGCAGGAAGACATGGGAATAGGAGTGGAAGTGTTGTTGCTGGAGTTCAAGGAAAGACGGTAACACAGCAGCGGCTGTAAAGAAGGGTTCCACTCGGGAAGAAGAACGAAGGGAATATGTTGCTCTGACACGGGTACGGTGCACATCCGAATGTCGGATCCTTCATTTTCAAAAATTTAGGATATGTGGACACGGCTAAAAAGTGTCCAAATTTTGGACACAGGTATCGGGGTACGGTAATAAATAAAAAATTTTTATTTTTGGTTTTGTTCTTTTGAGTTTTTCAAACATGGGCTTCGTTATTTTACAAAAAAAATATCATGGTCCATTACAAATCTTACTGACTTTTTTAAGTTTGGGCTTTATGTTTTTAAGTATTGGAGCCTTACTTTTCATAAAAAAATCTTGCCCAAGTTAATATATCTGACCAAACTTTCAAATTAGGTCACAAATTGGAAATTAGACGTCTTCTTCCTCACATATGCAGCGCCGCGTCGTTCTGGTTCTTCCTCACTACCCGCTGAGCAAACTTTAGTTCTTCCTCGTCTTTTTCTTCTATTTGTGACTTGTCACTTCGTTACTAACAAGGTTTGCTGGTGTTCTCTTCAGTTTTAGCTTCGGGATGCTGGTAAAAAGTGGCAATTAGTTTTTCATTTACCTCCATTTTCTTGCTATGTCCAATTTCAAATTGAAGGATCCGGAAAGGATCCCATACCGGTACCCGTGTAGCATCTTGTCGACACGGGTATTCTGGCAAATCTGCCAAGTCGGAGCTTCATAGGGTGGAAGTCATGAAGGAAGAAAGAATGAGCTTTGGGAAATTTAGACAGTTTGCCACAAAATATTGCTACTTATGTAAAATAGTAAAATTAATGCTATTTTTAATATCAACATTTAAAACTGATGTATTTGCCATTAGTTCAAGAAAGTAATAGATACGAGATAAGGCCTTTTTAAAAGAAAAAAGCAAAGTATTAAAGTAACCATAACGATATTTGACAAGTATGTTAACTTCTATGAGAAAAATTAAAGATTAGAACTTATGTTGAAATAGTTTGTGAAATACAAAAGCAACTTCACAAAATGATTGTCTTTAGACTTTTGGTCCTAGGAATTGTGATTGTATTTATATTTTTCTGCAAAATTAAATGAACTAATACTTAAAAACAACACTAACTGAATTTTATCATCCTTATTTTACACAAAGTGATTGAAACTTAAAAAATATATATTTGAAAAAGAAATAATAAAAGAAAATGAAAAGCATCATCCTTATAGAAAGAATTAATCGAAATTAGAATACAAACTTAATTAGATTTATCTATAAAGTAGGAAAATTAATTGTTTAATTTTAATATAAAAAGAATAAGAAATTTGAGTTAAAATAAGCTACAGGGGCCTAAGCTTAAAGTAAAGAATAAAGTTATAAATATAATTTAGAGTAAATTAAATGAAGTATTAGAGATTGAATTATGGTTGGAATGTACAAATTAAAACTAAAACTATTACCCATAGGCCATAGCTTTCTTTGAAGGCTATAATGGACCGCATGTTCAAAATTTAGCTGTATGATTCGCTCGTATTAAACTTTAAGTTGAATCCTTTAATTTGCCACACTTTGGTTAATTGTTATGATTTACATCTTCCAAAATCAACATTGAGACAATTTGACAGTGATAATATTTCAAACAAAAAGGAAAACAACAAGACTTGTACCATTTCACCAACCATTCACTCAAATGCCTACTCATTCCCTTTTCTTGCCTAAATTCTCTTCTTGTAAATCTGGCTTTAGTTTGCACCAATTGTTAGCCTTCCTTGATGAAACATTTTTGAGAAGTGATTGCGGAAAGTTATCTTGATAGAGATATAGAAGAACAAAGAAACAAAGAAACAGACGTATAGATTGTTTAGACATATTATTATGTTATAGTTTGATTTACAAGGGTTTTATTATTCCATTTTCAAATTAGTATTTCTTTTTATTAATTTTCATTTTCATTTTCTACTTAGGACTCTTTTCCTACTTAATTAGTTAAATCTAGGATTAGGTATCCTTTGGACCCTATAAATAGCGGGTTTATTCATTGTATTCGTTACCCTTCAATTTATAAATATATAATATTTTCAGGAACAGTCTTGATTTTCTAAGAACATGCAAGTTCTTTTTGTTCAGCAATCAAATCTTTTTGGAGAAACTCTACTTAAGTGGGGAGAATTATAGCTTCACATGCAAAATTATTCATTTGGAAAATGCATGGTTGGAATGAGCTTCGGGAAAAGAAACTTTGAAAGCAAGCACTTAAGAGTTTGTTCATGAGTGATCTTTGCTGTGGATTTTTTTTCGTTTAACTGCTACTGCTACTGCTGCTGCTGCTACTAGCATCATCATCATCATCATTATTATTATTTGTAGAATGTGGTTAGAAAGAAGGGAATACATGCATGTCAAGGTCTTCTTCTATTTTTTTTTTTTTGGCCCCCTTTTTCAATGATATGGAAATCATTCCCAAGCAATCTCTTAATATTGATGAAATTAGTTGAACTCTTAGCATATAAAAGACACCTAACCAGCATGTAACTATTGGCAGATGAATAGCAACTAATGGCTGTAACACCGTGGATGACACAATCTCTTCACTAATTAAGAAACTTTAAGCGTAGGACTATGGAGTATAAAAAGTATTTCCTATTACTTCAGACCAATTTAAGAAATCATCTGGAATTAAATATTCTGTTTCATTAAACGCTATGGGTGAGAAATGTACAAAGGCCAAACCATTCTGAAGACATCGTGCAGAAATAGAGAGCATTTCATGGGAACCTACTGGTAATGCAAACTGACTCCTACACCTCTAATACAGCAGATATGTTCAGACATAGGTAAAACTGAGGTTAGCTAGAAGTCAGACAATTCAGCAAAGCATGATTACCTAAAAGTATACTAGAGGTACATAGAAATATAGTGACTCCTAGCTTACCAACTAGAATCCCTGCTGTGAGATGTAGAAGGCATATATAAGCATCCATGATAGCCTGGTGTCCAATCATCAGAAGCGAAACTTTGGCAGCTCCCTAAGCAAAACTTTGAAATAAGTTGTTGAGTGACAAAAAAGTCACTTAAAAGAATCAAGGAAGACGCATCAACTAATATTTGTTAGTAGAAGCAAAATATTAAAAAAGGAATCTTACAGAATGAGTGTTACTGTGTTCCATCTGTCTGATCAGCAAAAGCACTTGAAGAAAGGAGATCTATTGCATGATAAGTCAAGGAATCCAACCAGGAAAGTGTTGATAGCAATGTCAAGGTTTTGTTCTCTTTTCCAGAGAATATAACATGAAGTACTTCAAGTATAAGAAGAGGTAAAGGATACAAAGGTGACCATCAACGTATAGTTAACAGCTTTATTGTAATAAACCCCAACATTGACTGAAGTTGCATTTAAAATCATTGGTGAGAAGCAATCTCCATCATCATCCACTGAAGGGGTTTCCATTAACCCTTCTAGATGATACCGATCATGATCTCCATCTAGAATGCGCAAAAAAAAAAAAAAAAAAAAAAAATTAAGGAGAGAGAAAGGAAGAAAAAGGTATATTAATTCATATGCATTGGGGATGAAAAACCAATAGTTTTAATGCGGGTTAATTGTACCAAAGGTCACTGAACTTCCACTCCACTTGCAAACAAGTCACTAATCTTTAACTACTTGCAATTGGATCACTAAACTTTAATTTAACTGCAATTAGGTCACTCAACTTCAATTACCAACGATGATATTAGAGAACTTTACTTGATTGCAACAAAGTCACTCCACTAAAACTAAATTGGTAGTTCATCGAATTGAACCTCAAGAAAGCAAAAAACTTAATACCCCGAATGGAAAAATTTATCAGAGAGGAAAAACAGAAGAATAATTTGATGGTTCAAAAAATCTTAGCATTCAACATCTTGACGAGATAATTTTAAATAATCTTCTTCGTCTAATTAACATGCAAGCGTGAAATAATACATAAGTAACCTTTAATATATGCCATCAATTTCTGCTAAATAATCTAACACCATGTTTATTGACATAGTTGCAATTGAATCAAAGCTTAGAGATTAAATTGTTGGTAATCAAAGTTGAGTAACCTAGTTGCTATTAAAATAAAGTTCAGTGATCAAATTATAAGTAGAGTACAAGTTTAGTGATCTATTTTATATACATATATATAAATATATATAAGGAATAAAGTTGCCAAAAAAGTTTTACTGTTCCTTTTCACTTTATAATTCCGTCAAATTGCCTTCTTTTTCCTTTTCTTCTCCATTTTTCGGTTTTTAGAAAAATGGTCATAACTTTCACATACAATGTCCATTTTCTTTCCACAATATATGCTTAGAGGTATCTCGACGAGACGGATTGAACCAGTAGCTTCGCCACTGCTAATGATGAATTTTGGACATTTTAATCCGTCTTCTATGTTTTTTTTTCCTCCTTTTTTTTGTTCTTTTTTTGTGCTTTTTCTATTTTATTTTAAGTCAAAATTTGTTTTTTAGCGTGTTTGCTAGTCCTCTCTTTGTAGATTTTGTACGCTGATTAGGACACCTATTTATACGCTTCTACTACTTTTTCTTTTAAAGTAATTTCATAGAATTTTCAATCCCCCTAGGTTCAATTTTGATTGCTGATATTACTTGTGTTCATAAGACAATCTTAGCCAATCTTCATGATAACAATAGAACAGTTAAAGAATGAATAGACTAATATCCTACTCAAACTGATTGTATATGGGTATTTACTTAAATTTATCATATGAAAATCTGCTTTGATATTAACTCTTTTATTATTGATTATACAATACTAGATTTTAAGAAAAAATATTTCGGGTCAATTTGTTTTTAATCACGTTCAAATTGTTTTTTCCCGTGCAACGCACGGGTGCAATACTAGGTGCTAGCAATTAAAGTTAGTGATCTAACCTTTTTAGTGCATATTAATGCAACAAACACTAGAATACGTCATAGAACTGTCGATAACTAGTTTTGGCAGGTCATATTAGAATGCAATGCATAAAGTTCCTATGGAACATATATAAGAATAATCTAAGATACTGGATGGCATATTACTAAAGTATCCGCATTATCTAAATGTTGGTAGTACGGATTTTGGGAGAGAAACTTAGGTACAACGGATGTATATGCTACGTGGTACATTTGTCCAATAACACGTGCATCTCACCACATAGGATGTACTATGTAAAATGTACATCTGCATTTTCCATGTCGGGTGAGAAAAATTTAGACACATTGGATGTGCATCCTACGTGGCGAGATGCACGACCTCGTAGGATATACATCCGCTGTAGGCAAAGTATGGCTTGCTGGGTAACTGCAACAATGCGTGCCCCCCCCGGGCCCCCACCAACAGAGAGAGAGAGAGAGAGAGAGAGAGGTGAATATCATAAAAACCATTCAAAATCAACATAAGACGAGCATACAAAGACCTTATAGATAGAAAATTATCAGGTAAGCAAAATAGAAAGATCCAATTTTCACTCAAATAAGACACAGTTCACTGACTTAAATAATTTACCACATAGCTCTCTTGAGCATTGATAAGAAACTAAATTGCTCTTCGGGTTTTGACACAATGGTCAAATAACGAGGAAGTTGATCATTTCATCAGGATTCATGTACCTTGTTTCCATATTAATGTTCTACAAATTATTGTTTAGGAACCACTGAATGCAAAATGAACACAACAAGGATAACATGAAACAAGTGGAAAATCTTGATCAGATGCAACTCCTCATGTTCTTATAGCTTTTTCCAAAAAATTACACTTTGAAGTAGGCTCCTCGAATGAAATAATTCTAGTTTCAAGATTTTAACTTTTATTTATTCTATTATTAAGGTACGATTTCTAGTTCTATTAGGAGTCATCATTAGTTTTCTTTTCTTTAACAGGATTTATTTTTTTTCCTTAGGAAATTAATTTCTTCTCTCAGCTCTTGTTTGACTTTAAATTTTTCCACACACACATGGGGACTCACAGCCCTTACAGGAACCTAACCGTGTACACTCCCATTACTGTTTTATTCCTATTTAAATAGAAGTAGAATGAGCAGAAATAAGGGGTGGAGATCTATGTCGCATTTTGCTTGGCCTATTTCTATTTAGGGATGTTGAAATGGGGTCATAATACATCCAGACAGTTATATTGGCATAAATGAAGAGTTGTGATTAGTAGATTATACTCTTTAAACCCCCTTAGTAAGAGAAATGGTCCCTAAATATATAATATACATAATAGTTAAGCACTGCCAGGCCAGGCCAGGAATTGTTGTATTTCTCTAAAATGAGCTTAAGACAAAGATCTAAGCTGGTATTTTACCCAAGTAAACAAACAGATTCAAGCTCATATTGGAAAGGATCCATTGATAGACATAAGTTAATTTAATTTTTGGTAGATAGCCCAAAGTTTGTACAAACACAACCCAACACATCTTTCTGAAAGAGAATGTGAAAAACTAACAACCTTCACAGCATAAGAATATATTCACGACGAAAGATAAAAGAGCAAGAGGGGGAAAGATGACTTCCAAGACATGCTAACCCCTTGTAGAGCATAGAAGTGGCCAAGAAGGAGGAATACATATGCTTTAGAAAGCCTTGCGTACCATTTTGTATGGATGAGACACGAGAGACTTGTGCAGAAATTTCAATATTGCAGTGTTTCTCCATTTCGTAAATGGGAGCTGCAATGGGATAAACATTTATCAGCATCAGCAACTTAAAACAAGAGTCTAACAGCTTTCAACTGGTGATGTCCAAAAAATTACAGTGTTTCCTCTTCCAAAATTTCTCACGAGGAGACTCCTGAAACACCTGCGAGGAGAAAACCCCAAGCTGCACAAGATAACAAAACATTACAGACATTAAAATGGACTCCAATTCTATAGTAACTCTTTTGAGCAGAGTCATAAATGCCCATTAAAAGTGGCATACCAACTTGTAGACACAATGTCTTTATGTGTGAACTTAATTTTATTCCGTAAGGAAGATAAAATAACACCCTTTTACTTCTTTTTTTTTTTTTTTTTAACAATTACAATTAGAAAGGCTATTATTCGTTTCATTTTTTAAATATTTTTCATTTCCTCCTAATTTCGCAATATGATTATTTGCTTTCCAAAACATAGATTAAATTTTACTACTATATAAAAAAGTAATTTCTGACGAATAATTAAAAGATGTCCAATATTTCAATTATTAATATCAACAATTTAGAAAAAATTGCAATACCTGAATAGAAGAATTATTTTGTTTTACTCGTTATAGAAACAATTAAACAGAGTTTTAATAAAAGTTTCCCCGATGTTTGTCAAGGTACTTAATGAACTAAGGTTACCTAACTCTATTAAGCAGGCGCAGAATAGGCCACGTAAAATGGTGGAATTACCTTATTGATTCAACTGATCCAAAGTAACTCAACATGGAATAAAAGATCATGCACAGATTTAGATGCATAACGGCATATGCACGCAATAATGCTAGCATAACTTGGAGCCACTTTAACGAAGATAAATATAAATATAAATAAGAAAAGACAATGAGATGAAGTAAACGCCAATACGTCAAAGGACATCTTGAAGCATCACAGACGTTGTGCATTAAGAAAAAAGACTATCACCTAATTAATGCACACTGAAGAAGTCATGATATCATCATAAACACGTAAGAAGGAAAAATATAATTAGAAAGTAAAAGCAATTACCAAATGATATGGATTGGATAACATGTAATCATCTTCTTGCCCAAATTCACCCTCTTTTCCACTGCAATGTGTGTGTGTGTGTGTGTATCAGATGACAATGTCCCAAAATAGAAACCACAGAGATGGATCAATGGAAAGATAACATAAGAAAAAGAAACTGAAGAGAAAATGAGTTTGTATTTCCTTTAATGGAGGCAAAGTTTAAGATATATCCGTCCCCCATCCATCCCTGTATCTTGGTGATAAATTTCAGACTAAAGACAATAGATTTCTTTACTTAGGTAATCTTATAATTTGTCAATTGATAAAAGCAAATAAGAAACTTATACCATAGTTGACACATTTATGGAACACTCATGAGCAGATAGCAGACATTACTTCTACCTGCATATTAGTACTTTGATGGAAAAGAGCATAAATGTGATAAGGAGAAAACAAACACGTGAATTTATGTTGTACATAATCGATTGAGAACAGCCAGTGCTTACATTTCAAGAATAAGGTTCAGAAATAATGGAAATGAGATTACAAACACTACAATACTGATACATTGCATACCAAGGCAAAAAGAGAATGAGAAGAATTGGGAATCATTATCATGGACCAAAAGGGTATTCAAGCATGAATTTTAGACACTGAAATTCTAGCTGACCCCAGAAGCCATTATTTCTTACTTTCTTGCCCCAAAAGTACTACACAATATTTTCCGTTGTGCAATCTCACAAAAACCGGTGCTGCACGTCACTCTATGTAAAAAGTGCAGATTCAGGAAAATCTTTTGATTTCCTTATTCACCCCTACATTTTCATGAAAAATCTAAACTTCCCTTAAATATATTATAATCATCGTAAATAATAATGATAATTTATATTTAAGTACAAAAACTCTTAGTCTACTATAAACTTCGCATTAAATTACTCATATTAAGTTCATAATAATTGACTAATCATTCATATTCGAACACAAAGTTAACACATACATGAATGTTTTATTACTTTGTACAACTTTTTAAATATGCCAAATCAAATGAAGAAAAGTTGGACGTAAAACTCGTGTGGAATTTTATAGATGGTAAATTTTAAATTTATTTCTTATATCATTTTTTTCAGTTTAATTACCTAAATTAATTGTCACATTATTTCGTTGCTTGTTGTCTTTATTATCTTCTAAATTTCGTAAATCATAGATTTCACCCCTTTTTGTTTTTTTTTTTTTTTTTGGGGGCAGCAACTTGAGGAAAAGAAGAATATAATGGAATATCACCATTAGTCCCCAATCTTGTAGCCTTTACACAATTTTGTCCCCATTCTTTTTTTCTCGCCTCATGAGTCCCCAAACTTTCATATAATAGTGAAGTTTCGTCCTTCAATCAAATTTCCATCCATTTTTCCGCTAAAACCCAATAAAATGACGGTTTTGCCCTTTTATTATCAAAAGGTTGGGGACAAAAGGTGAAAATTACCCTATATATAAAAAGAAAATTGAAAAAGAAAAAAATATATAAATAAATATTATTGAAAATGAAAAATATATAAACATAAATATTAATTATATCCTACCCCGCCCACCCAGCATCTTTTTGGCATCCTATTGCATTTCACCATCTTTTTCAATAGAGTAATGCTATTTAGCACCAGTCGTGCTTGGCACTATATCAAGGTGACATTAAATGATAAGTTAAATCAAGTGGGTCATTTGTTTAAGCATTTAATTTCACTTATCATTTAATATCACATTAATGACCCACTTGATTTAACTTATCATTTAATATCACATTGGTTGCCACCTAGATTGGTGTCAAGCATCACTGGTGCTACATAGCATTATTCTTTTCAATAGTATTTATTTTTCTCCAGTTTTGTTTTTATATTTAAGGTAAATTTTGAGATTTGGTCCCCAATCTTTTGAGAGTGTAAGGGTAAAATCGTTATTTTATACTCATTAAATGGAAAAGTGGACGGAAACTTGATGCAAGGATGAAACTCGACTATTATATAAAAGGTTGGGGCTGGCGAGCTCTTCCGATCTGGACAAGATTGTATAAGAGATGAAAGGTTGGGGACTAATGGTGATATTTACCTAGAATATAATGATGAGACAATCTCCCATTAAGTTCACATTGTAGTAAATAAGACAAGTATAAAGGGATGTTGAAAATAAACTAGAGTATTATATTGTTATTAACTGAAAATAAATTAGGGATTTATATTATTAAATATTAAGTTCTAAGATATATGTCAATAAGTGCATTTGAATTATGGTTATTCAATATTTGAATTAAAAAACGTATAACATCAATGTGAAAACCACGTGCAAATATTGGTCAATGGTTCGATTCTCCTCCTCTACAATCCCCTCGTAAAGTTTGGGAAAAAAAAAAGTGAAAACCACATGCTAAGCACATGCTTTATGCCAGTGTTAGTATAAAAGATCTAGAGCAGTCTACACATCATTTTAATATGTTTTCATTTTCCCCTTAATTCTACCATACATGAAAGTAGTAAAAAATCTAGAGCAAGTCTATCTTTAACTTTAATATGTTCCAACCCCCCTCCCCGGTGGGGGGGCGGCGGCGGCTGGGATCTGCAGCCCAAAATTAAGTGCAGAAGTACATATCTTTAACAACATTTCTTGTACTTTTGGGACATGTATTTAATTTAATCGAGATTAACCGTAGCCACGGACTACATCGCACATCATGCTCCAAATCACTAGCGTTAAATGTTAAGGCGCCATACGTGCCATATGCCCATGTGGCAAGGCTAGATGCAGGTCACATGGGGAACCCACATCTTAGCACACATGGCGTACATCTAGTGCCTCATCTTAGCACAGATGCATGCCCATGTGTCGTGTCTAGATGCATGCCACATGGGGAATCCACATCTAAGCACACCATATGGGCGTATGGCACCATAATGATACCATATATGTGATGCCTTATCATTTCTCAGCATATTCCCCCATTATAGAGAATAAGAGATGAACAATTAACTCATGATAAATAGATAAATAAATAATAAAAACAACTGAATAACATTTGATGTAACGAAAAAGTACCTGCCAGCAACCATCCTAAGTTGTCTGAAAGGAGATCTATACTCCCTCTACCCTAATCTGAGCACTACCAACATCATGTTCATCATCAAACACGCCATGGAAAATTATTACCCCCTGTTGTGAAGTGAAGATGATAACATTGAGAAAGCACATTCTGTAAAAACAGATAACATGTTCCATCAACAAATTTATGCCCGTGATTCGATTTTCATAGTGATTAATGCCTAAAAAGCAGATATCATAGATCGATTCTTACATGAAACAATTAACAGATAGACATGACATGATGATACAACGAATGGAACCAGGGTGAAAGTATTTTATGTGATTTTCCGGATGTGAATTAAAAAACGAAAAGAAATGCAAAAAGCAGCAGTAAATTTTTACCACTGAATACAAGATGTCATTTATGGGCTTCCAATATTTATTAATGGCAATCAAACCTCGGAACTGAATAAAGGTCCCATCCAGCATAAGCTTGGCAATTGTTGGAATATAATTCCGACCAAACTAAGTTAGAATAATACTAGAAAATTTATTTTATGATTAGAATTAGGAAGTATATTTATTGTTCTTGATCAACAAGACTTCGTTTTCCTTATTTAGGATTATTTGTAATATTATTTAAAGGGCTTTAGACCCTAATAGCAATTAGCAAGCTTGTCAATTTATTTCAACCTGGTATCAAAGCAAAAGTTACTGGGTTTTGGTTAATCTTAGATGATTTCCCGTTCCCTGGCGAGCAGCTCGTCCAGCCTGTTTCTCCCCCATTCACAAATAATTTTTTAAGTCTTTGAAAATTTGGCGCCTTCCAAGTTAGGGCTTTTCAGTCTTCCCTAACAATCTCAATCCTAAATTTTATCCACAAAGGTGAGGTTAGAAAATGGAAAACTGTACATTCAGTTTTGAAAACCCTGAAAGCATGGAGGGCATGCTCCGAAAGAGATGACATCTCGGTTTTTTTTGAAACATGCAGCACTCTTTCGCTGCCTGTTATTCGAAATCCATCCGGCCACTGGCGATCTTCTAGACCTCTGGCAAGGTGTGTAGTGAACTCACGACTACTCCAGTGTGGCTTGTGGGTTTGCTTTCTTTTTGGCCTCTGGTTCTTGAGAGCTAGGTTGGATCTGGCAGCTTTCAGACTCCTAATTCTGGTCTTATGCCTGTTCTTCTTGGCCAGAAAAATTCTGTGAGTTTGGTTAGGTTCTCTGATCATCAACTTCTGGTGTTTCTGACTTTTCTGTACAGTACATGCAGGAGAAATTAGGGAGTAATTGGGTTTCAAGTATCAAGTTTCAAGTCTCAAAATATTGCGAATCAGGTCTTGAGATTTCTTATTTTACAAACTGATCCTTGAAATTTCTTATTTCTTATTCCCCAGTTAGGTCCATGGGCATCTAAAAAGGTATAATACAGTTAAGAAAGTCTCAGTTATTTCTGATGTGCTGATTTCAAAGTTTCAGAAATTATAGTACAGTCCCTGCAGTTTCAGATTTGTGCAAACTGGTCCCTGCTTTTCAAAGCTTGCTATTTAGTCCCTGAATTGTTGGGAACAATTAAAATCAGATTCCAAAAATTTCAGAATTACGGAAGTTGGTACCTGAGTTTCACTTTATACCTCTGATAAAAAAGAATGTATCTTCTTTATTAACCATTCACACGTCTAGTTCATCTCCTCATTAACATTGGATGGGGCGAATTACACTCTGTCTTAAACCTTGAGATGTATGTTGTGGGTCAAAAGAAAAAGGATTTACAGGGAGAACTGCACCTGTAGAGACTGATTCTACTTTTCAGATTTTACCCCTAGTGGAGGACAATCTATTAAAGAGATTGGAGTTGATCGACAGCGGAAGGACTTGACTACTTGGGGTTGCATTGGAGTTTGACAATTTCAAGCTGTCGGTTATTCTACATTACTTTGCAAGTTGAGCATGTTTCAATGCCTTAACTTGAGGGGAGAGTTGGAATATAATTCTGACCAAACTAAGTTAGAATAATATTAGGAAATTTATTTTATGATTAGAATTAGGAAGTCTATTTAATTTTTCAATTAACAAGAATTCGTTCTCCTTATTTAGGATTATTTGTAATAGATCGGAAGAGCTTTAGACCCTCATATCAACTAGCAAGCTAGTCAATTTATTTCAACTATCAACATTGATGATGTAGACGCAAACCAAGTTTCCTTGTGGACTGGCCTGTATTTAATTGCTCCATCATCTATGCATATAAATTTGTCACCATTAAGTGTAGAATTATCAACTACGAAAGTTAGAACTTGAATTTTACATATTCCTTTTTTCACTACTTCTATTTTCTACAATTTATGCGACCACTTCCTTTAAATATTACAATTCTGTCCTTCAATGATTTCCATATTACTTAAGTGCGTCAAATCCAATTAACTTCCTCAAGCTTCATAGAGCCACATCTTTGCCATCATTTACTGCATTATTATTAACACACATTGACTGTTGTTACCGGAAAACCAAGTCATAGAGATACCCATCCATGACAGCATGTTGGATAAGCTTAAAAATTGAGATATAAGAAAATTAGTTAGTTTGCAAGATTATTAGAATATCTAGCTCCAAAAAGTACAAGCATCAAAGAACAACACAGGAAAACAGAAAACAATATCTTGGCTATCTCTTTCAACTTCAACATCAAAAAAAGAAGTCCATATTTTTTGCTCTTTCAACTTCATCCAAGCTATTCTAATGCAAGATCATGCAATCGTATAATACAAGAATGTTCATTCTAATGTCAGCGCTCAGCACCATCACCAAGGGTAGAAGGATATATTACCTGAACATAATGTACACCAGTTATTTTTGTTGGTGTACTAATCAATTCTAATACAGAATTGCCTTTCGATTTTTTAAAATCAGGAAACTTGGATGAGCCATTTGAAGAATCTAGAAACTTCCAATCTCCTGTACCCCTCAAATTCGAAAAGATTAGTAAAGTAATCCAGAAAGTCAGAAGCACAGCAAACAAGATACTATTCAAATTTCAAGGTACGGTTGAGCATCTGAAATAGCAATATTGTGGAAGCAAGACTAGCTTCATTTTCTCTGCCAAACTTTCTTATAGTTTATTAAAATCTGTTTTGAGCATTCCAGATTGGTTCAAAACATTGACAAATAGTAAAATCCTGAACCCAAGAAATAAAAGAACCATACCCCACAAAATTTGATACCAAATTATCTACCTCTGAATTATAGTAACTAGGCCATTCCATTATGTCAAGCAATATCTAATCTGAGATCCATTCACAGAAGAACAACAAGATAAAAAGAAGAAGAGATTAATGGAAGCATTGTATGATAATGATTTTTCAAACAGCACAGAAACCAGATCGGAAGAGCACATGGCTCACTGTATTTGCGAAGTTATGTGGTTTGCACTTTTAGAAGAATTAAGGATAAGAGGAAAGCTTCAGTATAGTTACTATGCAACAACCAAGCTTCCATCAATAGTGCCAAGAATCCAGTGTATCATGGCCTTATTAAATATGTGGAAAGTGATTGGCATTTTATCAAAAACAAGATTGAAGGGGCACTTAAAAATTGATTATACATCATCAGAGACTCTATTCTTCCAAAAGTCTCAATATTCAGTGTGATACTAATCTCCAAACTGTGTTTAACTAAAACTCATTATTCAGTTTACGAGAAGTATTGATTATCATTTCTGTTTCACGAATATTTGACTTTTAAAAATTGTTACAGGATATGGTTAAATTCGTAGATAATGATTTCAAGTTCATCAGGTGCAGTTCCTTAAATATATGAAATAACTCAGCTATTTATACCGTACTTGTCCCCAAATCAATTGAACACCTCTACCCCCCCCCTTTCAAAATCTTCAGATGCCATCTGAGACAGAAAACTGATTAGTTTGTAGCATGCTGCAAGAACAGGCATTATTTTGCTCTAGCTTTTTATTTACAAGGATTCCTTTGACAGCCAATTATAGTTAAAAATTATAAGGGCAAAGAACCAATAACTAAAGAAATAGAAAAAGATGAAAAAGAACAGATTCTTGTGATAACTTACCTTTGTATGTCCCTGTTATATTCCATGAAGAAAATGGGCCCAACTCATGGTCTTCCTTGCTTACAAGAAGCCACTAAGGTGCAAAGAAACAGAAAAGCCTTTAGAAAAAAATTCAGACAAAAGATATGTCATACTCCCTGCAGTATTTCTACTTTACATATTATATGTTCAGTTATATTTTCTAGCATTAAAGGAATTACCCATTTAGTTGATCAAGCATCCATAAATTCAAATACAACACAGTTATAAGACCCTTCCATAGATATGAATTCTATTAAGTGTATGTAAGAAATAGAGGCAGACTCATAGCTGATATATCTCAAGAGTGCCTTCCAATTTTAACACGAGAATACCCATGTTGATTCAAATAAGCTTGAATGAGATTATTAGTTTTCGGTTTTCTTAACTATCACGTTACAAGCAGATTATTCCTTCCTTTCCAATCACAAGATACTAAATTAAGTTAATCCAACCATAAACTTGAAAACAACCCAGCATTGCACTTCACTGAAATATTTGCTCCGACTACTACTATTGAGACTATTGAGAGCTATAAAAATGCAATGGCTGACATGTATCCACATATAAAATTAAACTTTAAATATAAACATTTTATGTTCACCATTTAAAGAAAAAGAAAAAGAAAAATGTAGCAGATAACCTGAACAATGTTCAAATGCTTCATTTTAAATTCTTCATAAACAGCAAATTACCAAAATTAGGTAAGAATCCTGCTTAACTTATAATCAATTCCATTAGCAACTTGCCATCCACATACAACGTACAAATAAAACCCTATGAAGTTTATACATGACATCTCTTCCACATACCCTCATCCTCAACTGAATTGTATAAAGGTGCCACTAGCATCTATTCTTGCAAATTGCAATGGTTATAGGATCTTCAAATAGCCCAAAAGTGGAAAAGTTGACATGAATCTATTTAAAATTTCATTAAATCCTTGTCACTGGGGCCGAACCCAATAGCATTCTTCACCTATTAGAGAGCACTATGTCAATAAGACCAAACATTTAATGCCAACTTGTATAAAGCACATAAATGAACAGA
>CAVNYN010213621.1:0-35875 GCA_963692815.1 Nyctanthes arbor-tristis | reverse complement strand
AGAGGTTTGTTGCATTGACAAATTCCCCACCTACTACATTTACCGTAATTATTTATTTATTTTTTAGCTCTAATTGGTAAAATACAAGGGATTAAATTAACAATATATGTCACTTTATCGTTAGAAGAAATTATTCAAAATTTGACTGTTGGGTACTAGTATAGAAACTTAGCTCAATGCTCACATTTGTGCGTTTGAAATCTGATCAGATATTCAGACATGGCTGCTGCTGCTGTTGCTGCTGTTTGCGAGGTTCTCGGGAAAAACACTGCGGCATCAACGTTTCATTCTTGACAACAGACGAGAAATCGAGTCTCTCCTTCAAGAGGTTAGTTCCCTACGAGTTTCACTTAATAATACTAATTACTTCTCAAGAAAAAGCGGTGAATCTTTAGTGGATAAAACTATAAACGCAGCAAAAAAAGCAAAAGATGTCATTCAATCACACATCATCCAACAACTCATTCGCGACTACAGCGAACGACTCTCTTATCCTGTGTTACGTTGTTATGCAAAATATCGAGTGAAATTTGGTCCCTAGACAAATAGTTCAGGATGATTTACGAAGAGTACACTGGGTTACAAGCTATGTGGTCTAAGAGCTACTGGCCTGGTCTAGAATTTGTCTATCTGCCAGAGGATTACCAAATTATCATCCATAAACTGACTTCCTACACGGATGAACTCAGAACGCTATCTGTTGTTGGCATGGCTGGAATTGGTAAAACTACCATCGCCAAAGCAGTCTATAGAGAATTTACGCTTCCTCGTTCTGCATTTCATATTTGTGCTTGGATTACAGTAGCTTCTGATCAAATTTATTGCGTGCGACAAATTGTAATTGACCTTCTAGATTTAATCAAAATTTTAACTAAAGAGATGCATGAAGAGAGCACAGAAAAGTTAGGAGAATATTTATACAATGGTCTAAAGGGACAGAGGTATTTAATTGTACTTGACGATGTGCGGGATACTAAAGTTTGGGATGATTTGATTCCACTATTCCCAGATGACTATAATAGGAGTCGAATCTTGTTGACCACCAGGCTCCACGACGTGGCTGTTTCCACCAACTCTTATCCCCATCCTTATTGCCTGGATTTTATTCAATCCATGCAGCACCGTCGAAATATTGATCTTGATATTGGACGTTATGCTAGATGTCTCCTTAAAGAAGTTAGTCGCTTAGAAGATAGACTTGAAACTTGTTCACATAAAGGCCGGGAAAAGGCAAAATCTTTGGAGAATCAAATCATAAAACCAGCAAAGGAACTGAAAGATCTCATTAAAGCCACCACTGTAGATTGCGACTTAACGTTCTCACCTCAATGCTTGACGGAAGTAAAAGGAGAAATTGATTTTCTAAAGCGAATGGTGATGAAGATTGAGGAGGCCGAGAGTAATGCAAAAGATCTACAGCCAACAAGATGTTCACCAGCTGGTGTTGGCTCATCCAAACCTGTTGCTCCCACCATAGTGGGTCTTCATGCCGATTTCTTGGAGATCAAGAATCGACTGGCCAGAGAATCACATAGACTTGAAGTTGTTTCTCTTGTCGGGATGGGTGGAATCGGTAAAACCACTCTAGCAAGAGAGCTTTGTGGGGATAAGTTCATTTTGGAATTTTTTCAAATTCTTGCTTGGATAAGAGTCTCTCAATCTTATGATAAGAAACAAATCCTAATCGGCCTTCTAGATTCCATGAAAAAGCTTCCTGATCCTGAAAGCTGCAGTTCAAAGACTTAGGAGAACATTTAAACAAGAGTTTAAAGGATAAAAGGTATATGATTGTGATAGATGATGTATGGGATAACAATATTTGGGATGATTTGAGACGATTGTTTCCGGATGATAAGAATTCTAGCCGAATTTTGCTGACCACGAGGCTGGAGCATGTGGCACTTTATGCTGACTCTTCTTGTCTTCAACACATGCATTTTCTAAATGGAAATGCAAGTTGGACTTTGTTTTGCAACAAGGTTTTCGGAGAAGATTGCTTCTGCCCTCCTGAAATGGATGAAATAGGGAAGAAGATAGTCCAGACTTGTGCAGGACTTCCCCTCTCGACTGTTATGGTAGGAGGCCTCCTCTTGAGGGGCTCCAGAACACAACATTACTGGAGAAATATTGCTGAAAGTTTAAGTTCGGAAATAGTTTCAAATGATGATCGTTGCTCAGAAATATTATCTTTAAGTTATATTCATTTACCAGAGCATCTGAAAAAGTGCTTCCTCTATGTTGGAAATTTTCCAGAAGGCTATAGCATCCAAAAATCTCAACTTGTCAAGTTATGGATCGATGAGGGAATCCTAGAACCAGTGAAATCAAGTAGCTTGGAAGATAGAGCATATGAATGTTTGTTGGATCTTGTAGATAGAAGTCTTCTACTGGTTGATGAATGAAGTTCTATGGGAGGAATTAAAACATGCAAGATACATGACATTGTAAGGGATTTTTGCATGAGAAAGGCTAAGAGGGATATGCTTTATCATATTAGTGATGGAAGTCTTTGTTTTATTCCAAAAGGTGCTAGTGTAAGCCTCTTGAGTATTTAGCGAAACCCAGCCAGTATGTTTCCATATGATGACAAAGAACTGTCATCTTTACAAGTGAGTTCTTTCTTGAATTTTGATGAGGATTTTCTGTACTTGGTATATCATTTGAATCCTAGGCCACTAAGAGGATTTCACATTGGAACCAGAAATTCAGATCCAATGAAATTCGAACTGGATGATCTACTATTTCATAACTTGCGGTACTTTGCCAGCAACTATGTTGAGTATTCGCGTGTTAAATTTTCGTCCACACTATGTTCAAATTTACAGACTTTAATTCTTGGCCACACACAAACAACCATTCCAATTTGGAGTATGTCACAACTCAGACATGTGAGGTATGGCGGCTATATTTGTTTGATCCTCCTGAGGGAGAAATTTCTGCTGTGGTTCTAGAAAACCTTCAAACATTGTCCCACGTAGCGAATTTCATATGTTCGGTGGAGGTTATTCAAAGAATTCCAAATTTGAAGAAGCTGGGAATCAATGGGAACAATTTGAATTGTCCACTCAATCTTGTATGTTTGCATAAATTGGAAGCATTGACTCGCCATTTGTCTTTTGGAGGGTCTCTTTTCTGCATAATATCACTTTTCCATCTTTACTCAAAAAGTTAACTCTATTGGGTCCTAGTTTTGTGCCTTGGGAAGATATGGTGATTATTGGCTCATTTCCCAATCTTGAAGTGTTGAAATTGAAATTCTATTCCATTCAAGGCGAAGAGTGGGAATCAACTGAAGAGCAATTTCCTAGCTGAAATATTTACAGCTTCAACAACTGAGTCTGGAGCAATGGAGAGCCGAGTGTGACCATTTTCCTAGCCTTCAATGCCTAGTCATTAGGACTTGCCCAAATCCAAAGGAGATCCCTCCTTGTACTGGAAAAATACCAACCCTTCAGTTATTGGAGTTGCATTACTGTTCTGATTCACTCATAGCTTCAGCAAAAGATATAGAGCAGGAACAACGGGATCTGGGAAACGATGGTCTGCAAGTTCTGATCAAACGCTAGCTAGTCAATGCGGCTTAATGAGGTTATGTTCTTCACCAGATCATAATAATGAAGTTTGTAGGCAATTTACCTTTACACTTTGCCTTTTTCATGGTAACTCCGAATCAAATTTCTTCAAAACTTGTTACAGGTAATTGATTGAAGATGGTTAATTGGAAGAGGAAAGGGCAGAAGCAGTAGCAGCAGGAGACTTTCAGAAGGTGGACACAGGAAAAAGATGGTTTTAAAGAGAGTGCTGTAGCTGATGAATTTCGATCAACTTCACAGCTTCATTTCTTCTATTGTTGGTCACTTGATCTTGTCTATTTTGTTGCTTTAAATTTGGTTGTGTACAGAATTTTCTTAATCAAGGTTGAAGATGATAGATATATTGTAATATAATTAGTTATTGTTCTAGTAATTTTTTTTTTTTTATTGTGTCAATCAATGTTTCTAGAAAAACCATCATTTCCATACCAAGAGGATTTCTTGCTAATCCAACATAACATCAGTTCTATACAAAGAACATTTCTTCCAAATCCAACATAAAATCCAAAAATAGAAAGTCGCAATTAGGACATCCATACATAAGACACCATCAAGATAAATAAGTCTATAACAATCAAAGTCAAGCAGACAACAGAGCCAAACAAACAACAAACAACATTAACCACAACATGGTCGAGTATGTCTCAGGCTACTCCCCGTGAATCACTGGCCTTCTCTCGATTTTGTCATACTGCAGCAGAATGTTATCCTACAATCAAAAGGAAGAAGATTATTACCATGAAGTTTTTAGACAACTTATGAATGAAAATAGAGTGAATTTTTAGTACCTTCTTGATCCATTTCCAGGTATTGGGGTTGAACATCAAGAAAGATCCCCTCTCATATGTGTTTGTTTTCAGTAAAGGCACCATGCCTTTTGGTCGAGCTAACCACAGCCGAAACTCTTTGTGGTAAAAAAACCCTCTGTTACACCTGCAACAAGACAAGACTTTCATTGGCATTTTGCAAGGTGGAAGAAATCTAATTAAATTAGAAAGAAAGAACGAGATACTTACAATTCGTTTGCAGCCAAGACCTGTGCACGATCTTTCGGCATGCTACAAGATTGAATACAGAGATCGGAAGAAATCTTACTAAGATTATGAAGAGAGAATACCAGCAAGAAAGTTACCTGTAGAAGATATAGAACAAGGTCTCCAATGCAAATTTCGTAAACTCGGTTTGCTGAAACAGAAATATGATTCATTGATTACTAATTGGTGGTATAAACTGCTATCATTCTATAAATATATTATAGATAAAAGAAGAAAATCTCACCCTTAACTGAGGCACTGGACACCTGTAACAAGCAGGAATTTTAAACTCCGGCTCCAACTTGATCGGTTCCTCAGCCCAAGGGGAGGCGAAGGTCTTGTACAGAGGCTCACTGGAGTTCATGTCCGGGCCAAGTGTTGTCATATCAGAACCCACAGCAAGTTTATTTAATCCTGGCTTCTTCTTCAGGTTGTCGAGCATGGCACGGAGGCCAAATGGATCAGGAACATTTTTGCCGATGAACTGGTTAGTGAAATAAGATTCAAATGGTAGATATTGTCGAGCTTGCTGTAAAAGACAAACACATAAGATTGTTTTATGTTCTTGGACCTGAATGTACATAGAGCACCAAATAAATGAACAAAAGGAAGGTGAAATTACCACGGAAGGAAGAGCTTGACTGGCTGAGTTAAGATGGGAAAATCCACCGGAAGCACCACGGTGTTGCTGCTGAGGATTAAGAACGGGAAACGCCTCTGCCTTGGCGTTGAGTACAGGAGACTTGCCCTTCTAGACATTTTAAACAGATAGCAAAAATAATTTAAGATCATTTAGACATTTAATTGAACTGTTATCTTCAAATGTTATTCTATCTTACATCCTTTTGCTGAATTGGATTTAAATTTCCCATCTTTTCCTGTGTCTGCGGCATTAGGCGTTTATCCATGGGAAATTCAGAAAATCCCAGTGCATCAAGATCGTCTGTCATATATTTCAAAAGGACAAAACAGGAAGTTAGAACATTACCCCAGTTCCTATTTTTTGTTTCAACTAGAGAAAGAAACGTGCACGGCCATCACCTGGTAAAGCATGGATTCCCTCGTTCTGATTGTTGAATTGTTTGTTTTGCTGTGAAAATCCTGTATTATTATGAAATAAAGAAAATTATCATCACAGTTCTAATCCAGATAAATTAAAAATCATGCTTAAAAGAAACCTGCCATACTCTTTGAAGTAAATTACCTTGTCCTTGCTGATAGTCATTAATTCCGGTAGCAGAATTGGCCACAGCAGTGAAGTTGTTGAGTATTGCCATGTAGTTGCAATAGTTGCTCATGTCTTGAATCTGGTTTTGAGAAAATGCTGCAACCTGAGCTGCGTAATTTGCTTGAATATTTGCCATCTGGGAAGCTGAAATTCCAATTTCACTTTAATCAGTCGGAATATTTTTCTTCATCGGTTGAGGAAGCAAATGCTGATAAGGTTTCCAAAGGAGTAATGCAATTTATCTAGACGGTAGACCTGTCTCCAATCTAAATGACAGCACTACATTGGGGGATGGGTGGAGATGTATAAATACATAGGAATATTAATTTATTCAAGATGACAACTAGACTGGAGAGGTTTCCTTTTGAAGAAGAAATTGCTTCATAGAGAAACTATGGTATTACAATAAGATTATTATCATAAAATGAAATCAAATTACCAGTTAGGTTTAACTGAGTGGAAGAAGCTCCAGCCTGGTTAGCAACTCCCGCAGACCCTAAAACTCCTGTAAGATTACTCCCGAAAACAAGATTAGTCGCAGGGTTAGCACTGTTTCCTGTGGTTGTCTGTAAGACGACATTTCCTGAATAAGATTACTAAAAGCTTAGAGGCTAAGTTAAGCTAAACTAAATATTTGAACGAAGAACTAGTCACCATAAATTGTTACACCTGATTCTCCCTGCAAGCCTCCAGGAGCAAGAGACAGCTGCCTCAGAAGGACAATCAACTCCATCAGGGAAAATTTTTAAATTTTTTAAACAGAATTTATGGAAATGTATTGAGAATTTTCCTTGAAAGTGCATCTAAATACTATATATTCCTCTACCTGTGGAAAAAATTACCAATACTGTGAAGTGTACTGAGTTCGATACTCACAGATCAATTGAAAACAGGACACTTGCATTTGAAGGTTTCCGTTAGTCAATTACTTGGATCCTTAATTATATATATATATTGCAAGTGTCACCGCTCCATTTAATTTGTTGGTGAATATCAAGCTCGAGTACTAGAAATGTTGTACATACTTGTGAAAGATCATTCTGAACAGAATTTACTGATGCATAATTATAAGCCGGCCACTGCACATTCTGTAACTTGTTGTTTCCATAAACATTTTGCAACCCTTGAATGGTTCCTGTACAAGACAATGAAATGTATCCAACTTGTAAACAAGACTTTTTTATCTTTCTTATTTAGAGAGGTTTTGCAATTAATCCTCGGTATCAAACATTCTGACATGTAATATGTACCTTCGGACTTAGGTAAAACAGTGCTGGGTGATCCCGACTGAGAGGAAAGGGATGTCGCGTAATTAGCTCTTTGTGGAACAGCTGGAACTTGTGATTTCGATTTATCTGAAAAGCAGTAAACAAGAATATTGTAAGTTTCTTAGTATCAAACATGTATAGATATATAATGCATACCTCCTGACTGATGTAAAACACCAGTACTGGATGATCCCGACTTAGAGGAAAGGGATGTCACATAAGCTCTTTGTGGAGAAGCTGAGACTTGTGATTTTGATCTATCTGAAGCTGATGGCTGCATCCACTTGCATTTCAATATAAATTTGTGTTATTGGAAATTTAAAAATTCAAATAATCAAATGCTTTATGAATGCCAAAAACCCTTTTGCTCTAATCAACCGCAGGTTAAAACTGAGTTCAATGCTCTAATTCAGTCTTTGGTTTAGAGGAAAAAAAATGTACAAGGCATTGAAATTAATGTAATTACATTAAGGCTGCATAGTAGAAGGATGATCTTCCATTCTTTTCATGAAAAAAAGTTTCATTAGATAAATCTTATTGGAATATAACAAATAAGAACTACATATATACTGCAAAAATTAAGAAGAGAATTCTTACATTGAATTTGCCTGACATTTTGTAGAGTTTCTGAGGAAAAGAAAAGCAACAAGTCAGAAGAATGATATGATGATAAAGTTACAATCCAATAGAATCGAATGAGTTTATGAACACCTTGGCAAATAATAAGGCAACAATGATATATTCACCTGATGATAAAGGGAGAAATTAATTGTTAAACTTGCCACATTTGTAACATTAATACTTCAATTTTTATGTAAATGACAAAGATCATCCTTTACAATAGTCGACTATCCTATATATAGTCGCTATATATGACTTGTACCCTATGGGAACGGCATCATTAATTGTCGCCAGTATAGCCTTTACCCTATAGTGACAACATTTTTGTCGCCTTTCTAGATTACATATTTATCGCAGTCCAGTTCATAGTTCGTAAAATTCGATAGATAGGAGTAACTGAGGCCAATTAAGCATATCGAAGAAATTAATAATATTCTGTATTTACGGGTCCACTTTATCATAATTAATTTTTGTTTCGCAAGTACTTGTACGGACAAAAACCCGTTATGATATATTTAATTGACACTTGAATTTGGGAGCCAAGGTAGGATTGTTCTCTTGCTTAAATGGTTTTTCAAAAATCTCATACCTTCTTAACTCAATCTTATAAACCTGTCTCACACATCATAAACACGAAAAATATACATATCCTTTCACCCCTCAGGCGAAAATTTATCTAGTAAGTTTAGGTTTTTAATACTTTGAATTCGATTATATATATATTCGAAAAATCTGCACATAGAAGCTTATAACAGGATCGATCAACCTCGATATATTAAAAAAAAAAAGAAATTAAAAAAAAAGTTCAAGCTTGAAAATGAGGGGGAAAATTAAAATAGAGAAATCATCTCATTTTTTCTGCCCTCTTAGGGTTTTAGAGAGAAGAGAGCCAGACACACTAGGGTTTCAACCCAAAAACCAAATTTATTTAGTTCTTCTCCAGATCCTCGCAAATCAATTAAAATCCAAAATTTTAACTTTAACTTTCCCTCCAAAATTTAAAGAAATCACTGGATAAACATTTGAAGTTAAATTGAAGAAGAAAAAGAGCTCCATTGATAAGCATGCAACAAATTCAGACTAAAAAATCTATAAAATTCAGAACATCTGAATTCAACTGTTAAACTCAATCAAACACACACGGAGTTAAAGAAGTTCATTACATTTTTTCATCTCTTCTTTAGAAAACCCTGAAACCCTAAAATCAGTAAAGAAAAAGCAAACACACATTCTTGAATTCAAAACTGGAGTGAAACAAAAATGGAGAAAAAAATAATAAAAAAGGAAAAACGAAGATACAAACCGATATTTACCTACAGGAACTGAGCAGAGAGTGAGATATCTGGGGACTCAAATGTGCTTTGAGGTTGAGTCGATGAAAACGAAGTGAGATTTTAGAGAGAGAAAGAGAGAGAGAGAGAGAGAGAGAGAAAGAGGAGGGTGGCAACAGTGTTTTACCTGCTTTATATATTACAGCAGGTGAGTGGAGTTTCCTACAGTGATATTCGTACAGTTCCTACAATTATAGTTGTTACATAGGAGATAGTTTCCACTAAATTAAATGCTGAGTTAGCACTTAATTGAATCATTAATTTTCTTGGTCAAATTTATCCTTTGTTAGTGTTCATTGTTAGAATTAGTGCTGGATTGACATATAAGTGGTAAGAATTATGTGGCTGTGCGATTGTTTCAATCAGTTTTTTATTTTGAAATGGAAATAGAATGATACAAATTGACCTCGACGAATCTATTCGTTACTTATGTTTATTAATTAAAATGTTATAAACCAATTATTATATTTTACTCCAAACAACCCATAAACAATTACCCCCCCCCCCCAAAAATGAATAAGTAAATAAACCATAAGCAATTTGAAAAAAAATTGATATTAGTTCATATTGATTTTTATAATCACTAAATAATATGTACCACATAATTGATGATTAGTGTGTGTGTATATGGCATAATTATCTAAGAAAAAATACGGTTATAAACTTAACTGCCTATCATAAATTTAAACACCATGCACATTTTTCATAATATTATACATATGGATAAGTTATCGGTGTTATGCCGATTGTAGATGCATTAAATTATATACTCCTCAATCAATAAATAAACACACAATCAAGAAAGAAATGCTGAAAAAATACGGTTATAAACTTAACTGCCGATCATAGTTTTAAACACCATTCACATTTTTAATAAAATTATAAATATGGATAAGTTGTTGGTATTATGCCGATAGTAGATGCATTAAATTATATACTCATTCAATAAATAAACACACAATCAAGAAAGAAATGCTTCTAGCTACACATATAAATGGAAATATAAAACAAAAAAGAGGGGATTTTCCTCGCCTTAACAAAATTTTTTTAATGGTGGAAGTGAGTTTCCGAACTAGAAGCTTTCACTATATTATATCAATTTTTATGTATGGTTTCATATATACAAAATAAATTAGAAAGAAAAGCATTTTATGTAATAAGTACATTTTTGGAATTTGCTTATACTTTTAGAACGTGATTTATCCCTTGAATATCTTGTCTTTTATAGATATATTTACCTTTATTTTTTGATTATTTCAAATTTGAACCCAAGTTAGAGCAAATTAGGAATAGAAATTTTTGACATGAAGTGCAGGCAGTGGCAGAGCTAGACAAAAATTTTAGTGGGGGCTAGTGGCAAAGCCAGAACTATTTAACTAGTGGTATGCGACTTATTTCATTTCTTTTTGTCCCCCCACAAAAAAAGACTTATAAAAACAAAATAACAATGATACTTTTTTACATGTATTAAAATGGTTACCATAGACAAAACCTCATAAAATACAATAACTTTAAAAAAAAGGATAACTTTGCAAAGTTTTTATAACTTGAATCCTAATATAATCTAAAGTTTAAACCTATAACAACTTTGTATGAGGGAATAGATGAGACGCATTTTAACTTTTCAGGTTGTAAGATTGAAGATATACATTTTAAGTTAGAAAATTGAATTTTATGTAGAACAAAAAAAATTAACTAGTTAATAAATATTAGTGTCTTTGACCAACAATAAAGCAAATGAACTAATTATTGTGTCTCAAATATCTTTTTTTTTTATTTCCTACTTTGCATACTACATTCAAGGGAAAAGATAAAGATACCAAAAAAAAAAAAATAAATAAAAAAAATAAAAATTCGGGTCCAAGGACCCCACATGCCCCCAAGTGGCTCCGCCACTGAGTGCAGGGTTATATAAGACAAGTTAGCTAATTATGACGCGATTGTACCAATACTATGTTGTTATATAGTACATCTTCCATGGCAGATATACCAAGGCCCGTACAAAACTTCATGGTGTGGTTGCGCATTTACATGGTGTCATTTGCACCGTTGTTTTTTGTGCACAAATATTCATTTATTTCTAATTTCTAGTTTAATGAGGAAAAACCATGTAAAACAAGATTCTGGCTACTGAGGGTTCTTTGATGTTTTAAGGAACCATATATTTTCAATAGGGAATGAAGAGTTGAAGCTTTAGCATATAAATAGGGAATGAGCCTGATCAAGTGTCAATTGGGGAAGAATGTAATTGAAACAAATTTCATATGGCATATATGTCAATTCAAGTACTCTAGATGTTGTATCCTTAGCTTAACCTGCAGCGAGGCTCTATACTTTTCATTTTGCTAAAAGAACAATGAATCTTGTCATGAAGTTACAATATTTCACTTAGTTTTGACATTCAAGCACTTCTCTCTTCTATGGTTAATTACACGTGCAATAATTGTATCAAATTTTATTAGCTTTTGCTTTGGGAAAATTGAAACGGTTACACATTTCCTGTGAGGTCCAAAATGATAGAGATATCTGCCACTATGTACATTATATCGTAAGTGCTCAAACACTTCTCTTCTGTGTTTGCGTGATCAAGTATAGAGATGCATATCATGAGAAGGAAAAAATGGGTTTGATCTACTTGAGTGAGATCATTGAACATGCATTATGATCAGTGTCATGAGTCAGAATTGAAATGAAATGAATTAATATATGTACGCGGCCAGATTTTGAATTCTTAATAGGTCTTATTCTTGATTCTAAAACAAGATCTTTGCCTTAATTTCTAATCTATGTATTTTTCATTTACTTTCTAATCTACTTTTTGCAATCAGTCTATACTAACTCATTTTAAATAACAAGTTTTAGTATAGTTTTGGTTATGGTTAGGATAAATCAGTATTTAGGAACATTTTTGCTGATGGACTTAATTAATTATCAATAAATAAGATTCAACTGGCTAAAATTGTTGGTTTTGTTTAAAAGAGAAACATTTATATTGTATATGAACACGCTTTATATTTTTTTACAATCAGTGAAGATCCATGTGCTTTGGACAAAAATGTGTGTCGAAACATTATCTAAAAACTTTAGCCCATTTGGAAAGGATGCATTTATTTTTGTAAATTTAGTCTTCGACCACCCTCTGAGGTGGAAGACATGTATTAATTAGTTTATTTATATAATACAACGTTCACACTTAAAAAGAAATAATGGTGATCAGTTAAACTTAGGTCTTGTGCCTGATACTACACTCGACTAGACATAAATAAGGTTAGACTTCAACCTCATAAGAACTCAAAGTCCGTGCTGTAATTAGAAGTTCTAAACTTAAATGAATTTTCGGTTGTAATCTACTCTAAAAAAGTTATTAATTTTCTTTTGCTCCATCTTTTTTCCTCTTCTAGATTTTGCTCCAATAAGAACACGAAAGATAATAACATGGAATGCATCAGACAGAATTGTGACGTATGGTATATGCAATATTGTAGATGTTGAAGGTCATTTGTGACCTCATTTACTGTATGTGATCACATAACACACAATGTCACACATGGCTAAATTGTCTTTTCGTCAGCACTATTCATTAACTTGTACTCATTATAAATAGACACAAATGGTCAATAAAATATCCTTTTCCATAGCCGGAGTCCCCCACGTATCCGTCATTAAAAAATTGAATAAAAGATGAAGGAAAAGTCGGCTATCGGAATCAAATTCTTATCACATATCTTTCATTTGACATGCATCTGACTTCTTTTATTAATGATGATGCAGCGTAGATGGCAAAATAGATCAAGGAAGAATTGGACCAAAATGGTAAAATCGTAATTATGGGTCTGGCACTCGATGTCCATTTGAGATAGCCCATGCCTGGAAGCGGAATGACGAGACGAAAAAGACTTACAACCTCCTGGTGGTGATGCACAACGGATTTCGGCTGTTAAAGGTCATTTAGACCCTCAAATTCCAATTTTTTTATTTTTCTAAATTTTACTATTTATTAATTTTTTTAGAGAAATATCTCGACTCGAAAATCCAAGTAAAAATTAAGGACCCTAAACCCAAAAGCCCAAGAAGGATTTCTCCTGATCGGACCTACACTTCAATTCTGAAGTTTCATTCTTTATGGGCACGTAAATGTACGCGCATCAAGCAGAAACGCATACACTCTGAAAAATTATAAGTTTATTGAATTGTGGGATGAATTTGATTGAATTGTGCAATATTTGAAGCATTAAAACTATCAGCAGAAAATGGTAGAGAGAGAATTGGAATGAGAGAGAGAGAGAGAGATATTCTTGCATTGCCGCATCATTACCATTGAATTTGGAAGGACTCTCATCTATTTTGTTGCAAGAGAATCTCCAAACCACTTATATATTTGTTATCTACTGGGGTTTTTGGTTTCTAGATTTGCATGGCTGTGCAATTATGGTCAAATGACACATCTTCAAGGGACATTCTTCACCTGGTCAAGGATGTTCATCCACTTCAACCCTAAAAGAGACGCTGAAGGAGAAGTCGAGCAGGCTAATATTGTTTAGAGATGGAGAATCTGTTGTGAAATCTGGATTACTGTTAGGGAATATATGATTATTTGAGGTGTTACTGTTGATTTTACTGATGGAATGATGATTTCACATGTTTTCTGATGTTTTACTTACTGTTAGACATTATTGTTGGTTTAAAAAAAGTAATTACATCGCCTATATTTCCTGCTAAAAGCGATGGGTGAAGTGTGGATCAATGCCAGTAAGAACGAAAATTACCAACAATATATGGAACCCATTGCAAAGACATATAACACACCTATAGATGTCAAAAAGAGGCGCAAAATTTTCCGTCATCTATGTGAAGTTTACTTACATGTATGATCGATGGCAATAGTTGTCATTAGAGAGCTGGACCTATCACGACAATATGTACTGCTCTAGTACTCATATATCTACAACAATTTTTTATTTATATATTAATTTGTATGCAAGGAAAGCTCCCCAGAAGACTAATATTTAGGGTTTTGCAAACAGGTTTCGGTCTCGAGTTTTTAAAGGACCAAGATCAGACCAAACATCTTCGGTTCGGTCCCGGTCTCGGTCCCAAAAATGGCAAGCCCAAACGATTTCAGTCCCGGTTCGGGCTCGGGTAATAAATTCTGTTTTTTCGAGCTTTTCTGGGCTTGTGAAAAAATTTTCTATAGACTTAATAATGTAAAAACACATATAAACAAAGTTTAGAACAAAAAAATAGAAGGGTTTTATGTGCAACAAAAGTATTAACATGTCTCTGTAACGTAGAAGTACTAGACTTACTTGTATTTCTCATTTTTTTTATTTTAATAAATCTAAAATTATTAAATATTTGAAATATGTATGTTAAAATGGAAAATAAATGTAAAAATCATAAATATTATATCTACTTTATAATTTTAACAATTTTACGATACAATTTTGATATTTTCAAAAGGCAAAAGATGAATGATTCCAACTTTATTATACATTTATGGGAATTAAATATTACAAAAATGATATAATTGTCAAAAATAAATAACACCTACCACTTAAAATAAAAACAAGAAAATCCATTTTACACTTTTTACCAATAAGAAAACCACTTAAATAAATGAGAAGATGTATAAGCACAATTCTCTATGTGTATATATAAATAGATATATTTTATATAATAATAGCATATAACTTAAATAGAGTCAACAAATATATTATAAATTCGAACAATTTTCTTTAACAAAATCCTTACAATGTTACAAATTCTGGTAACATTATATATTAACACAATTGTTCTTGGCTATTGCTTAAAAAATAATAAAATAATAATGATTTTTAAAAAAAGTTTATTGGTCAAAAAATTCCAACTTGAAAAAGAAATTTAGTGGTATTGCTTTAACTTTTTAAATGTCCCACATTGAAAGTTTTGTAAAAAAATAATATGATTAGAGCTTATAAATAAGATGAGCCTTTGTGCAATGACTATGTAAAGGAAATTTTGTGGACTTTGAGGCAAATTAATAATTGTCTTGGTCCTTCATATTTAGTTTTAAATTAAATGATTGTCCCACGTTGAAAGTTTTGTAAAAAAGTAAAATAATTGGGGCTTATAAATAAGATGAACATTTGTTCAAGTGACTATGTAAAGGAAATAGTTTTGATTCTTACCTCTTGTGTATTATGAAAAGTGAAAACCGGGTTTCAATTTATATATTAAAAAAAGGTCAACCAGTCTTTGACCGGGTTTCCGGGTTTTCAAAAGAAAACCCGGGACCGGACTGGTCATTTTGGCCGCAAAGCCCGAACTGGACTGGCCCGTTCTGTCCAGTTTCGGGCTGGTTCAACCGGTCCCAATTTTTTTGCACACTCTTACTAATATTTCCATTTTTGGACACATTAGGAAACCAAAACTTCAAGAAAACTCACAAAAACTTTTTGGAAACTCAAAAAGAGTTTATTATTTTTTCTTTTTTTAATTAAAATTTGAAATCTTTGTGGAAATTATTTTCTAGAAATTTTTAGGACTTCTGAATAAAAAATTTTGAGAAATTTTGACTAACGAAAAAACTTAATTTATGAACATCCACATTGATGGTGTTAAATCAAGTTGTTAATGAAGTTATATATAGCTTTTAAGAATGGCAATGCAACGATTCTTCTTGTCCTTTCTAAAATTGACAAAAGTCCTCTCTAAAAAGTTTATTACAATTTTTCATCTCTTCTTTAGAAACCCTGAAACCCTAAAATCAATAAAGAAAAAGCAAACACACATTCTTGAATTCAAACAGTTACTGAAGTGAAGCAAAAATGGTGAAAAAAAATAAAAAAGGAAAAACGAAGATATAAACAGATATTTACCTACAGGAACTGACGGAGAGTAGGGTATCTAGGGAGTCAAAATGTGCTTTGAGGTTGAGTTGATGAAAACTAAGTTAGATTTGAGAGAGAGAGAGAGAGAGAGATGCTCCTGAGGAGGGTGGCAACAGAGTTGCACCTGCTTTATATATATTAAAAGTGACTAGAGTTTCCTACTGTGCAGATTCGTACAGTTCTTACAATTATAGTTGTTACTATAGGAGATGATATTTTCCACTAAATTAAATGCTGAGTGAACACTTAATTGAATCATAAATTTTCTTGGTCAAATTTATCCTTTGTTAGTGTTTCATTTTTCTATTTATATGAGTGGAAATGAGCAGTTGAGATTTGTAAATTACATTACATATCACTGTGGTAAGAATTATATGTGGCTGTTTTTTTATTTTGAAATAGGAATAGAATGATACAAATTGATCTTGACAAACCCGTTCGCTACTTCTGTTTATTAGTTAAAATGTTATAAACCAATTCTATAATTTACCACAAACAAACCATAAGCAATTTGAAAAAATCAGTTGATATTAATTAGGACTATTTCATATAGATTTTTATAATCACTAAATAATATGTAGCATATAATTGATGAATCAATGTGCGTGTATATATACGTATAGAAAAAATATGGTTTTAAACTTAACTGCTGATCATAATTTTAAACGTCATTCACATTTCGTAATAAAGTTATACGTATGGCTTAAGTTGTCGTTATTATGTTGGTAGTAGATGCTTTAAAGTTTAAATTATATACTCCCCATTCAGTGAATAAACACACAAACAAAAAAGGAATGTGCTTCTAGCTAGACATATAAATGAAAAAATAAAAAAATAAGAAAAAAGAGTGGATTTCCTCCCCTTAACAAAAGGTTTTCTGAGTCCCGCTATTTGTCGGTATCACTCAGGCAATCTTATACAGAGTAGAGTATATTCAACGTCTTAACCTTAAATTATTTTCCCCAATTATACAATACATGTGGGTAAGATTGTGCACTTACCCTATTTTGTAAAAGATTACCTAAATGATTACTTATAAATATTATTTTCAAAAGGTCTTTTTAATGGTGGGGTGAGAGAAGCTGTCACTATATGTCCTAAATATACAAAATAGATAAATAAATTTGAAACAAGTTCGTAACTCTCTTAACTTTTAACCAAAGTGCTTTTGTTCTGTGTCAATTAATTACTGATAATGTAATAATAATGTTTGAACTCTTACATTCTATGTCTCATGTTAGGACGGGTGGGATAGGAACTATGGTCTTGACACTCGATATGAACAAGTCTTATGATTGGCTTGAATGGGGTTTCCTTGTAAATATTATGCGTAGGATGGCTTTTCATGAAAAGTGGATTAATTCTATTCTTAATTGTATTTCTTCTGTTTCTTTCGCTTTTCGTATTAATGGGGGTACTGTCCTATATATACAAAATAGATAAATAAATTTGAAACAAGTTCGTAACTCTCTTATAACTTTTATAACCAAAGTGCTTTTAATTGTTCCGTGTCAATTAATTACAGATAATGCAATGATAACGTTTGAACTCTTACATTCTATGTCTCGTGTTAGGATGGGTGGGGTAGGATCCATGGCCTTGAAACTCGATATAAGCAAGGCTTATGATTGGCTTGAATGGGGTTTCCTTGTACGTATTAATTTTGCGTAGGATGGGTTTTCATGAAAAGTGGATTAATACAATGCTCAATTGTATTTCTTCTGCTTCTTTCTCTTTTCGTGTTAATGGGGAGTACTGTGGGGGAGTTTAAACCAAGTAGGGGGCTTAGACAAGGCTGCTTTTTTTGTCACTGTATCTTTTTCTTTTGTGTGCCGAAGGTTTTCAGGTGTGCTTAGAGAGGAGGAGAGAAGGGGCGAAATGCTTGGTGTACGAGCTTGCCAGAGTGCTCCAGGGATCAACCATCTGTTTTTCCGATCTCAAATGATTCCATCATCTTTGCAAGAGCAAGGCAGGGGGATATTCTAGCTATTAAAAGGGCTCTTCAAGTGTGATTAATTTTGAGAAGACAGCTCTCACTTTTAGTCCAAATACACTATTTGAAGCAAAGGAGGCGGTGTTGGAAGCCTTGGGAATTTTGAATGTGTGGCCCCATGAGCAATACTTTGGGTTACCTTAGGTGGTGGGTCGTAACAGGAGGAGAACTTTTATGCATATTAGGGAGATGGTGTGGAAAAGGTTACAAGGATGGTGGAATAATATGTTATCTATGGCGGGAAGGGAAGTTCTTCTGAAGGCCGTGGGGCAAGCAATACCATCGTACATTATGAGCCTGTTTAGACTACCAGCTGGGATTTGTAAAGAGATTACGAGTTTAATGACAGGATTCTGGTGGGGCTTTAAAAGTGAGAAACGTACCATGGCCTAGGTAAGTTGGGATAAGCTCTGTATGGCAAAACAGTAGGTTTGCTTGGATTCCACGACTTGAAATTGTTCAACCAAGCCTTGCTGGCCACACAAGTACGACGACTAATTGAGAATCTGTCATCACTAGCTGGACAGACTTTGAAAGCCAGATATTCTTCAAGCTCTAGATAAAGTCGGGTCTTCATATTTGTGGAAAAACATAATATGGGGTTCAGAGATTATTCGAAAGGGAGTCAGATGGAGGATTGGTTTGGGAAATCAGGTACGAAATTTTCATGATCTGTGGATTCCAAGGAAGAGGAGTCTCCATCCGTTTACTACTCCGATTTTGGGGTTGGAACGGGTAAGTCAATTACTCATGGAAAGGGGGCAGTGGAACGCTGAACTAGTGAAGATGAATTTTATACCCATTAATGCTGAGGCAATATTATCTATTCCATTAGGTGATGGGACGGAGAGAGACACTATGAATTGGCATTACACATCAACTGGGCGATATATGGTTCGGAGTGGTTATCATATGGCAGAGGGAGTGAACTGTTGCTTATGCCAGGAAGCTCTTCATATTCGAATAACCATTGGCGGGAAGTGTGGAAGCTTGGGGTTCTTCCAAAAGTGAGTACTTTCATTTGGCAATTATTACGGGAAATAGTGCCAACGGGAGAGAATCTAAAGGCACACTTTATTAACAACGATATCAGGTGCTGCTGGTGTGCAATGTTGGAGTCAAATTTACACCTATTTGATTAGTGCTAGTGGGTTTAAAAGGGTTTGGCACTATGTTGGCCTTTGGTAAGAGTTTAAACCGCTAAGGAGAGAGTGTTTGAGGGACAAAATGGAGGTAATGTTGCACTTGGAAAATGAAGAACAGAAAGGGAAAATTTACCTGCTGTTATGGGCAATATGGATGGCACAGAACAGTTGGAAAATTTCAAATGATAAGCAGAGTGTTAAGATGGTGGGGGAATCGAGTGATGAATTACTCTTCCGATCTGGTCTGCTTTCAATCAGGGGTGAGGATTTGAGTTGTGACAATGGCCAGTGAGGAGTGAAACTGGGTTAGGATGGCAGCACAATGGACCAATGGGTATGTTTTCTCAACCGACGTTGCTGTCTGACATGGTGAAGTAGGGTTTGGTGGGGTGTTATGTGTTGGGAAAGTTGTGGTGACGGCGTTTGTGGCGTGATGGCAGAGGTGCTTTACGGTAGAAGAGGCTGAGGCGTTGAGTTTACGATATGGACTACGCTGGCTCTGCGAGAAGGGAGTGCAAGTCCAAGAAGTACCTCTCAAAGTTATTCATGGAGTATGCCATCCGGAAGAGGGGATGGTTGACTCCTCTGTACAACCACATCCTAACACTAATATAGAGGTTGCATTGTGGTTCTTGCGTACATATCCAAGAGGAGCAGAATCAAGCGTCTTATAATTTAGCTTCGCTTGCATTATCTTTACCTAGGAATTATCATTGGTTTGATTCTTTACCTTGGTACATTGTTCTTCTATTGGGAGACATTATATGAGTTATTAAACAACATGTTTTATCAAAATATTAATAATAATAAATTAGAAAGAAAAGCATTTTGTGTGATGAGTACATTTTTGGCATTTGTTTATACCTTTAGAACGTGATTTATCCCTTGAATATCTTATCTTTTATAGATATTTACTTTTATCTTTTGATTATTTTAAATTGGGTAATTGTATTACCACTACCAATTTTTATTGTTACATCACATTATATTTACACAACAATTACAATATATCTTTTTATAAATAAACCACAATTATTTTACAATTATAACCTTATCCAAATATATATATATATATATATAAAAGAAGAATAAAACAAAATAAATGCACACCACAATTGCAATTCTCATCTTCCACTTCAGCAATGGCGTATATCCATATTATTACTCCAATTAGGAATGGCAACCGGACCGGTATGCCTTTCCCCGCCCCGCCCCCTTAAGAAAATCCCCACCTCGTATCCGCGCTCGTACCCGATTCAATCGAGTACAGGGCGGGAGAGGTTCGGGGCAGGTACAAAAAAAATTACTGTTATCCGTCCCGTTAAGAAAAAAATCCTTAAAAAAAAAGAAAAAAAAGGGCACTGCGCAGTGCGGCCGTGGAAACTTTGGGATTGGGTGGACTAGTGGAGACTTGAAGTTGAAAGGTTTGAGTTGGACAGAGACGAGAGGAGGGGAGTTGATTTAGGGATAGGGTTTGGTTTGTCTTTGAATTAGTTTTTCTATTTTAAGAAAACTCAAATTTTGAATGAATTAATTATTAAGGTTAGTTGAAATTTCAACCAAAATGGTACTAGTTGGGATGATTAAGGTTTATTGTTTTCATCTTGAGTATTTGGGATCAAGCCCTCACCAACTCGTTTAAACTTTTTTTTCCAAAAAAAAAAAAATCGGAGCGAAATCCTTCACCCCGTACCCGCCCAAGGGCGGGTACCCGCGGGTATCGGGTAATACAAGTCTCGTTGCCATTCCTAACTCCAATTGGTTCATTAGAAGAAGTTATCCAATAATCAAGAACCCCACCCAACCATTTCATCAACTCAATTTGCATAAAAATAAATAAATAAATAAGTACACATTCATTCCATCTCTTTATAATTTTCTTTGGATGCATTTTGATTTCTCATGGAAGATTACAACATAGATTAATTTTTCCTAATATCAACTTCAACTCTCAACAAAATAAAAGTAAAATAAAGATCAACATTATATGTTTCCGTTGAATTTTTGTAGGAAATTAAAAAAATAAAAAAAAAAGATGAATCATTGGCATCATTGCGGGGATCAAAATTGGGCCATGAAGAGCTGAAGAGCAAGAAATTTGTTTAATTGCAGACGAAAAGGAGTTGGGTTGGAGATGATTGAGGGGGGAAAATCATGAATGTGGTGGAGGAAGGAAAAATAATTATGTTAAATATAACAAGTAATAAGGTTGTTAAAGTAATTTGCATTAATGATTTTTAAGTACATAAGATCGGAAGAGGTGTAAGAAATAAATAATGTGGTGGTAATATAATTACCTTTTTAGTTAGAGCAAATCATGAGGGGATATTTTTGACATGAAGTGCAGGGTTTTATAAGAGACTCCTAAAGTTAATTATGACGCGATTGTACCAATACTATGTTGTGATATGGAACGTCTTCCATGCCAGAGATACTAAGGCCCATACAAAATTTCAGCTTCAAGTTGTGCTTGCTCATTTACATGGCCATGGTGTCATTGCACCGTGGTATTTTATGCGCGAATATTCATTTATTTATGTTTTCTAGTTCAATGAGGAAAAACCATGTAAAACAAGATTCTGGCTTATATTATGAGGGTTCTTTGATGTTTTAAGGCACCATATTTAAATAGGGAATGAAAAGTCGAAGCTTTAGTGCAGAATATGTTGTGAAATCTAGATTATTGCTAGGGAATATATGATTATTTGAGATGTTACTGTTGATTTTTATTGATGGAATGATGATTTCACATGTTTTCAGATGTTTTGCTGAATATTTTACTATAAGACGTTTATGGTTGCTTACGGATTAATTGAGATATATATAATTTATTTGTTTAAAAACAAGAAGTAATTCTTTTCAACAAAAAAAAAAGAAAGTTATTATGTCGCCCATATTTCCCGCCAAAAGCGATTGGCGAAGTGTGGATCAACGACAATGAGAACGAAAATTACTAACAATATATACAATCCATTGCAAAGACATATAACACGCCTATAGAAGGTGTAAAATTCTCCGTCATCTCTGCAAAGTATACTCTACCTATATGAAGGCAGTAGTTGTCACCTATCGCAGCAATATGTGCCGCCCTAGTACTCATATATCAATCTACAATAGTTTTTTTATTTATATATCAATTGGGATGCAGGAAAAGCTCTCCAAGATGACTTATATTTCCGTTTTTGGACACGTTAGGTAACCAAAATCTCTAAAGTAGTCACAAAAACTTTTTGGAAACTCCAAAAGAGTTTACTATTTTTTCTATTTTTTATTAAAACTTGAAATCTTTATGGAAATTATTTTCTAGAAACTTTTAGCACTTTTGAATAAAAAATTTTTGAGAAATTTCACTAACGAAATAACTTAATTTATGGGCATCCACATTAGTGGTGTTAAATCAAAAGTTGGTAATTAACAACTTAAAAATATAACTACATTGGTGGTGTTAATGAAGTTATTAAAGGAATATTTTTAACAACTTGTTAACATTGTGAAAGTTAACAACAATTTTAACAACCTATATGGCCAATCATCTTTACTTTTTTTTTATAGGTTATATGTTAAATTAATTTAGCTATGGCCTATTTTTAATTTAAAAATTAGATTGTAATGTAACAACACTGGTGTATTACAAATCAATAGCTAAATTTAACGTGTTTACATGTCACTTAACAATTATTAAAACTCTATTTTATTATTTTTTTGGATAGTTAAATTTAACAAAACCATTTTTAACATCTAAAACTTAAAGTTAACTTTTGTAAGTTTAAAAAGTCATACTAGGAATATAATATCTAAATCGACTTTAATTTTGTAATATTATTTTATATATTTTTCATTAATTAATTCTTATTTTTTAATTGAAATATCAAAACTAATAACTAGTTTAAAAATTAGGACAAAAAATAATTAGTTCAACAACTAATAATTAACTAATATATAATATTTTTCTTCTTTTCCTTTTTTTATTTAATTTTGTTTCCAAAATCATTTTTTGTTTTGTCATGTTTTTTGTGCAACTCTCAATTGTATATATCCTTTAGGGATGACTTGTTCGTTTTTGCTGGTTATTGGTGCCGATTCTTGTAGTGGGTCTGTTCTCCAAATTCTTCTCGTTAATGACTATCTTACAATATATTTGACTCAAGAAACTTAAGGAAAATTATATTCCCACCACAAAATCTTATTCTCCCACAACATTTTTTTTATTCACTTAAATATTCTTAAACGAAGTTACAATAATAACCTTTTCTTAAACTTTTAGTTAATAATTAAAAAAATATCTTTTCCCCCCCGCACGCCACAAATCCCTTCTTGTTATTATTTATTATTATTTTCTATAGCCAACCATGTTTCCTTGTGGTCGGCTAGAGAATTAATGAACTCTTGCTTTCGCACAGTGAACACAGCACAATCAACCATTTTTTGACTGCCGACTACCCGTTTCGGATGCTTAATTATTTGGACTGCCGACTACCCATTTGGGCTAGAGAATGAACTCTTGCTTTCGCACAGTGAACCAGCCGCTTGACGACCTTGCACCAGCCTCGTCTTCTTCATAATCATCTCCATCTGACGCCTTCTTTTCAGCAGCTTTCTGGTTCTTTCGCTATACTCTTCCAGGTCGGCCACCACCGAAAGGACTAGTAAGGGAGAAGTCTATGTGCTTCTGTGAGATCGGAACCCTCACCATGAAGGATGGCACATTAACTACCTGCCTCCCAACCCTGATATGCCTCTGTCGGATGAGCACATGAGCATGATGAATTGACTCGGCCATACCAGCCATGAACACAAGAGTTTGGAGGCGGCGTTCAAGGAAATTCTCCACCATGAGGGCCAGAACATAATCGAGCTTATTCCGATCTCATCCAAAAGACCATACCTGTTCATCCTGCGAAGAAGAGCTTCACCCCTCAAAGATACGGCAGGGGTCTTTCTCGTCAAGGGTAAGAAGATTTCTCGCAGCATTACGGATACGACTGAATGCATACTGCACCCTCCAGAGCTCTCTCTTGCAGCGGAGCCCATATTCACCAACAAGCTTCAGCTCAGCATCCAATCGCTCCTTCTCATATGGACGACGAGGCTTCTTAAATGTCTTCCCATAGTTGCGATAGAAACTGACGTGAACCATGGCTGGTAGCTAGGCTGCCGGGAGCAGAGAAGGAGAACAGGGGATAATAATAATTATTATTACTTTTGTTTATGTTTTGTTTACTTTTAAAATATGGATTATAAAGGTAAATTTATTGTGGTGTGTTAATTAGAAGTATAAATTTTTTGTGGTGGGAATAAAATGTGGTGTGATAATAATTTTTTGGAGTGGGAATATAATTCCCCGAAACCTAAAACTTACAATATTGGCAAGGGTCACCTCAAAATGTTAAATCAATGTGCATAAAAAAGATGTATATGTATATGTGTGTGTATATTATTATTATTAAAACTATAAGTAATCTTAGCTCATAATTAGTTACTTAACTCGTACTGCAACTAACCAAATTCAAAAATTTAATGAAAGCCACTCCAATGTATTATATTATATGTACGATCTAATCTTCACTATTACTTAATTAATTAAGTGCATGTTTGGCGAAACTTAAATAGAATTATAGAAAAGCTTTATCCTATACTAGTAGTAAGTACGTAGCTTTATAAAGTACATGTCTTTGATTCTTTGAATTTTGATGCAAATGTTGGATTGACGGTATTCTCGATCTTTCTTTCTTTCTTTCCTTTTTTTTTTTTAACACCAATTCAGATATGAAGGATGACTTAATTAATATAACTCGTGTGGTTGATTGTCAAAAAAGTCAAAAGAACTTTGATCTACAAGATGACTTATAAACTGTAATCTCCCATGATAAAGAAACGTAAACGTAGAAACGACGCAGTGGGTGATGTAATGGTTGAGTAAGGTTACAATAACATAAAATTTGGTCCAAATATCCAATTGTTTAGGAAATTAAAATTGGAACAATTATTTTAAGGTTTCTTAAAATATAGCTTTGTCTTCACTTGGAGTTGATAACACTATAGCGAGGCCTTGTAGTTCCTCAGTATCTTTCATGAACCTATGATGGGACTTTTGAATATCCAACCACCATACAATAATAATTTGAAGAAAAATTCACTAGGGACAAATTGTCCAAAGTCTTGTTCAATTGTTTAATTTTTCAGAGTGGAAAATGTGTTTAATTAGCATATCAATTTTAATGTCGGTAGACACCGAGCTTCCCACCAGAGTTTGATGCGTGTATAATTTTCATGAATAGCCAGATCATAGTTAATATTTTCTGTTAAAGTACTGTGGTATGTAGTTAGAATCTCAATAGAGACCAAACAACTATGTTGACATAAATATGGGTAAAAGACAATGAGAGTAGCTGATTATAATGGCTCATAGCGTGAATTTATTTATTTATTTATTTTTTATTTTTTTTTATTTTTTACACTCAATGAAGTTTGTTTATAATGATATATAATGATCATATATATTTTTCAACCAAAATTCAGCACGAGCCGTACACTTAAGTAATTAAACAATTAAATGAACTATGACTTTTTGAACCTGATCGGAAAAGAAAATATATATTCTATGACTAAAATCAAAAGTTTGAATATTATTAGTTGGAATAGTTGAAAACATATTTCAAAATGGTAGTATTTAAAGGTGGGTAGAGTGGAGTTTTAACAAGTTGTATAGGAGACTTCTGATAGCTAGAGTGATGGGTAGACAACCTTGTTGTGACAAACTTGGGGTAAAAAAGGGGCCATGGACGGCTGAGGAAGACAAGAAACTCATTAGTTTTATACTCGGCAATGGCCCTTGTTGTTGGCGGGCGGTGCCGAAACTGGCAGGGCTGAGGCGGTGCGGCAAGAGCTGCCGGTTGCGGTGGACGAACTATCTCCGCCCTGATTTGAAGAGGGGCCTCCTCTCTGATGCGGAGGAGCAATTGGTTATTGATCTTCATGCCAGTCTTGGCAACAGGTACATGATCAAATTAAATGTGTTCATATAATAGATTTGAGTCCTAGAAAATAAATTTGAAATGTTGTTTTGGTAATTTGATCCACTAATTGATACGTGCACAAAGGTATGTTGTCCCTAAACTGTGTGATGTGTAAGAGTTACATAAGAAACACGTTTATGTTTATTTATCACCGTTTGCTTTGCTATTGTCTTCTTTTCCAAAATCGTGCAGTTGGTAGATGGAGGTTAACTCCATGTTTGGTAAAATTTTCACAAAAATAGGATGAGACTTGACTTCAAAATAATTGTTTTTACGCATCTCTCAAAAAGTTCAAGGGGTTAAGAGTGTTATTATATATTTTTGAAATTTATATACTTAAATGAATATCGTTACTTATTGGTCAAAAAAAAAAAAAAGAATATCATTACTTATTATTACTGCGTTGAGAGGACCCATTCACCTCACCCACCTATCTAAGCCGGTGACATTTTTATTACGCTATAATTTTGCATACGTCTCTTCTATCTCTTTCAATCTCTTGCAATCCAACGTCAAGGTTTATGTTAGGAAGAGGAAGAAAAAATTAGGATATTTATAATTATTACATATATCACTTTGAAAAAAAACTCCAATTTTTGGAGTAAAAAGTCATCTAGGTCATAAAGTATTGAGAAAACTCTCAAGGTAAAAACTTTTATCCTCTAAGGTAAAATTTCTTTTAGCAAATAATAATTTCTTCTTTCATATTGGTGAACAAGTATCAATTAATGTCTTCATTCAATATACTAGGTGGTCCAAAATTGCTGCAAGATTGCCTGGAAGAACAGACAATGAAATCAAGAATCATTGGAATACCCACATCAAGAAAAAGCTCCTAAAAATTGGAATTGATCCTGTAACACACCAACCCCTCCAAAAACAAACCGAAACTTCATCTGCTGCAGATGATTCAGCTAAACACCAGACAAGTTTACCCGAAAATGTCGGTTATTCCGATGAAAATTCGAGCTCGTCGAATGAAATTTGTGACAACATTAATATGCATGAAAATGATCCATTGATCATAAGTAGCCTACTAGGAGATGACACTGATATTCCTCAAGTACATGCCCCTTGGAAGTTCCCATCTACTGATCAAATATTCCATAATGTTTCATGGGATGACAATTTTTTGTCGCTGTTTGATTTTCAAGATTACGGGATCCATGACTTTGGTTTTGACGTCGAGATGAATTTGCTAAACATGCTAGAGACGGGTACCCAACAGTGAATACATGCATCAGAAGCAAATGTGCACGAGGAATACGAGGAGATATTCAAGAAACGAATAGCCCCATCAGTACATGTCTAGTGAACTTCGTAATTTTGTTCATATATGTCAAATCATAGAGTGTGTAAACTTAATTGGTGGGGTTAAAAGTTTTCTCCTCATTCAAACAATGGAAAGATTGCTATGTTGGAAAACGTTTATGATCCTATGAAGACGATAGGGTAGCCGAAGAATATATTGTTCTTTTAAGAACTTTTAATTTGTATATTTTTATATATTTATTCGAATAATAAAAAGGGAGAATCGTACGGTTTGTTGAGTTGTAGCTATAGCAAGTGGGTACTTGGTACTCAATATATATCTGGAACAAACGGCGTCAAGTCACGTTAAGGACGGTCCATCGTGAATGATACGATATACACGACCCATAATCGCGGTGCCAAACAGAGATTTTTCCCCCTTTTCATTCTCGATCATTTTCCTATTCTAATGTCACAACAAAAGTAACAGTTATAAGCTTGATTTGGAGTATGCTCGCAATCTAGGAGTCATCAACTCCAGTATTGGACTGAATCCAACTCCTCTTACTTGGAAAGCTTCATATGTTCACTTAGTAAAACAATTGAGTTGAGCAGGAGGTTGCTGCTGAGATGACACACAGATTTTCTGTATCCGCTGCTGATATAATGCACAATTTTTCCGTCCTCGGAGAACAAATTCTCTAGTGGGAGTGCCCACAGAATTGATCCTTCGGATGACCGAGTCTAAATACACTCACCAGCTCCTACCAACCCGTTAACGAGATGGTAATAGTTGGGAATTTAATCAATTTCTCGTAACTCGTGTGATTAGAATAGGCAATCGATATGTCAAATAGACATAGAAAATTACAATCTATCTTAAAATGGTCGGGGCGTTGTGACACGTAGTTAATATGCAGAATAAACATAAATATTGTAAAAAAGAAAAAAAATATTAACATTAGTCTAGGAATAAACGTCACATTATACATTGATATATCATTTTGTAAATCTAGTTACTAACGGATAACACGTCAAAGTACAATGATGGTTTAGTAACTTAAAGGCAAGTTAAAAGATTGTCCAGTTTTCATTTTCCGTCCATCCCAAAATATGGCTCAATTTCCTTTTTAAAAAGTAGTTGAAATATTAGTTCTCTTATTTACCCATATTTAATGTGCACATTTATAAAAAAAAAAATAGAATTATTAAAGTAAAATAATTGATAAATTAAATAGTATAATAGGGAAATGATATTAAATATTACTTTTCCAATACTATTAAATAAACTTTTCTTAATTTATATGAAAAATGATATAAGACTATTTTTTTGGGACGGAGCGAGTAACATATTAAAATTTAATAATAGATTAATAACTTAAAGATAAGTTTGGTGACCAACCAATAACACCTTAAATAGTTCAATGACTATATAATTATTTCACCTACCACGTACAGAGTTGCTAAACCATGTCACTTTTTCGTTAAGTCACGTCATCTCCTCCGTTAAATATAACTAACGGAATCAGTCTTAGTGATAGATGAGAAACACTTTTATAAGTTCAGTTATGGATGAATACATGTTTATAAATTCAGTAGTAAAGGGTAACAAGTTAATGTTCAGTGACGATTTAGATCTAACAAAATAGTAAGTTGAGTGATCAACTGTATATTTAACTCCCTTCCTCCATATTAGGTATTGACTCAAAATTAATTATTAAAGACGAGGGGACTCATGAAGTAAATTGTAGTCAATTATTTTAATTGCAACAAAAGAAAAGGGAAAGTTTCCATATAGATTAGGAATTGAAGTGGTAATTTTTCAAATAAATACATAACATGCACACGGGTTCATGGGAAGAAAAATGGGATCAAAAAGTGACGGCCAAAGTAGTATACGGCAACAGCAATATTGCAGCCATATTTTAGAAGTGAGATTTTGGAATTTTGGGAATTCACTCGAATTGCGTGAATGATTCTTGATCACTAGTACATATATTCACAAATTGTACAAGTTCTAATCAAATACGGCAATGAAATTCGTCCTACCTATCTTGATTTTCCCACAATTCCACTATTGAGCAATTACAGGAATGCGGAAATTTGTCATTACACTAGTTGTATATAGTACAATACTTTAGGGACTAAGAAAGTAAATAATAAAAGACTAAAAAAGTAAATAATAAAATATGGTGCAGAGTTGTGTTTTGCGTGTTTTGCTGAATTTGTCATTACACTAGTTGTATCTTGACACAACATTTTGCTTTCTAGTTGACCAAGAAACTAGAGAATCTCCCAAATAAACACAGTAGCCTGTAGTTGACCTTCTGTTATCAGGGTAGGAAGCCCAATCTGCATCAGTAAAGGCTTGAAAATGTAAAGCATCAAATTTCTTGATATATTGGTTCTTTTCAAGTATCTTGATATATTGGTTCTTTTCATTCACTCGAATTGAGTGAATGATTCTTGATCACTAGTACATATATTCACAAATTGTACAAATTCTAATCAAATACGGCAATGAAATTCGTCCTACCTATCTTGATTTTCTCACAATTCCACTATTGAGCAATTACAGGAATGCGGAAATTTGTCATTACACTAGTTGTATATAGTGCAATACTTTAGGGACTAAGAAAGTAAATAATAAAAGACTAAGAAAGTAAATAATAAAATATGGTGCAGAGTTGTGTTTTGCGTGTTTTGCTGAATTTGTCATTACACTAGTTGTATCTTGACACAACATTTTGCTTTCTAGTTGACCAAGAAACTAGAGAATCTCCCAAATAAACACAGTAGCCTGTAGTTGACCTTCTGTTATCAGGGTAGGAAGCCCAATCTGCATCAGTAAAGGCTTGAAAATGTAAAGCATCAAATTTCTTGATATATTGGTTCTTTTCAAGTATCTTGATATATTGGTTCTTTTCATTCACTCGAATTGAGTGAATGATTCTTGATCACTAGTACATATATTCACAAATTGTACAAATTCTAATCAAATACGGCAATGAAATTCGTCCTACCTATCTTGATTTTCTCACAATTCCACTATTGAGCAATTACAGGAATGCGGAAATTTGTCATTACACTAGTTGTATATAGTGCAATACTTTAGGGACTAAGAAAGTAAATAATAAAAGACTAAGAAAGTAAATAATAAAATATGGTGCAGAGTTGTGTTTTGCGTGTTTTGCTGAATTTGTCATTACACTAGTTGTATCTTGACACAACATTTTGCTTTCTAGTTGACTAAGAAACTAGAGAATCTCCCAAATAAACACAGTAGCCTATAGTTGACCTTCTGTTATCAGGGTAGGAAGCCCAATCTGCATCAGTAAAGGCTTGAAAATGTAAAGCATCAAATTTCTTGATATATTGGTTCTTTTCAAGTATCTGAACAACCTCTTTACTGCCTTCAAGTGCACATCTATAGGAGCTTGTAAAAACTAACTTAATATATTTACAGCAAACATTATATCGGGCCTAGTATGCACAAGATATTGTAAGGCTCCTACTGCACTTCTATACAAAGTTATGTTCTTCAAAGGATCTCCTTCACTTTTTTAAAGCAACTTTCCACTGTTCATAGGGGTAGCACTAGGCTTGAGATTTTGAAAATCAAATCTTTTTAGCAGTTGCATTGTGTTAAATGCAAACCACATTCATCTCTTTCAACTTCAATTTCTAAGAAATGATATGTAAATCACCCATGTCCTTTAGAGCAAATTTATGATTCAGTTTTTGGATGAAACTTTGAAGCAAATTACCATCATTTCCAGTTACAATGATGTCATCTACATATATCAGAATGAATATGATTTGCCTTTGATTTGTATTGAAGAACAATGAAATGTCAGCTCTAGATTGAACAAAATTCTAGCCAATCAAGGTTTTGCACAACTCTTCAAACAATGCCCAAGGTGCTTGTCTAACACCATAGAAAGCCTTGTTAAGTTTGCACACTTGATTTGGTTTAGTTTGATCACCTCTAGTTGTTTAAGATAAACTACGTCAATAAGTGTGCCATTTAGAAATGCATTATTGATGTCAACTTGCCTTATGATCCAACACTTAGACAATGCCAAGGGAAGAATAATCCTCAAAGGTTGAAGACTTAATCACAAGGCTGGAAGTTTCATGAAAATCTATGCCAGCTCTTTGAGGAAAACCCCTTGCAACTAACCTTACCTTATACTGTTTAACCTTTCTAGATGCATCATATTTCACCTAAACACCCATTTGCTATCAATTAACTTTTTGCTAGTCTTAGGTAAAACTAAGTTCTACGTCTGATTTTTGACTAAGGCACTGAACTTATTTGTCGTGGCTTTTTTCCAATTTTTATCTTTTAAGGATTCTAACACAAAACCAGGCTCAGCAACTAGATGATCATCATCAAAAATATGTTCCATGGCAGTAGCTAAATAAGTCTTTGGTTTAAAAATACTTGTCTTGCTCCTTGTCATCATGTGATGCCCTGTTGTTCTATTGTTGATTGTATCTTGTCCACCAACTGACTGATTTTGTGTATCATCATTTCCTTGATGCTGCTCTTCCTTACCATCTTCTGAACCATTTGTCTCACTTCTTCCAACATCATTATCAGTATTAGTATCAATGTTGCTTTGAGAATTATGTGTGTGTGTCTGTATATTTTCAGCAACAGGTGATTCTACAACTTGATTAGCACTTGGTTGATCTGTATCAGATAAAGTGGTGATAATTTTCTTGGAAGAATTGAAGTATGATAAGTCTTGAACTATGACTTTAGAATTCTGGTGACTTGACATTCTATTTAGAAAACCATTTTGAAATGGGAACTCAGTCTCATTAGATACTACATATCTAGAATGATAACTTTTTCCATTAGGGCTCAAGCACTTGAATCCTTTGTGTGAAGCACTGTAGCCTAAAAACACACTTTATAGAATGAAAAGTGAACTTCTGAGACTAATATGGTCTGAGGTAGAGGAAGCAAGCACAACAAAAAAATTTTAAGTTTGTTGTAATCAAACTTTTCTTTGTATAGGGTTTCATGAGGTGAAATCATTTTCAGCAGATCGGAAGAGGGAAGTTTGTTAATAAGAAAAGTTGATGTTTGAAATGCATCCAACCAATAAGTGAGAGGCATTTTGGCCTAAGCAAGTAGAGTTAAACCGGTTTCAGTGATATGTCTATGTTTTCTCACTGCTCTACCATTTTGAGCAGATGTGTAGGGACATGATACTCGCATTTCTATGCATGAGGTTTTTAACAGTTGAGTAAAGCCTTGAAACTCACCTCCCCCATCACATTGTATGGTTTTGATTTTCCTTTCAACAATTTAAATTCTGAAAATGCTACCACTGTCTCAGATTTTTGTTTAAGTGGATATATCCAAGTGAATCTACTATAATCATCAAGGAATATGATGTAGTATCTAAAACCTAAAACTGAGATAACTGGAGCCGGTCTCCACAAATCAGCATGGATTAATTCAAGAGGAAATTTAGCATGTGATAAAGAATTTTTAAATAGAAGAGCATAAGACTTTCCTAACTGGCAAGCATCACAGAAAGAGGCATTTTCATTGATAATGAAGGACTGTTTACAAGTCTCTAAGACCTTACTCATAATATTAGTGGCAGGGTGACCTAACTTTCTATGCCACTAACTCAAATTAAATTCATTAGACAACTTTGATTGAACATAAAACACAGACACTGGATATTTACTTTGAGAAATTAGAACTAGACTGATTGGTTGATGTTCTTCAAACTGATACAGACCACCCTTTTGTTTTCCTTGCAGCAGAACTTCCTGAGTTAGCTTTTCCTTCAAAACACAGAATCCAGAGTCAAATTCAACCAATACATTGTTATGTGTTGCAAGTTGTGAAACACTTAACAAATTCTTTTTTATCTTAGGTACACAGAGCATGTTCTTTAGTAGCAGTGATTTGTTATTCAGTGTCTTTAAGTGTCCACTGCCAACATGTGTTATGTTTAGCTTACTAACATCACCAACCATTAGAGTTGCCTAACACTATACTCAACAGGCTCAATGATGTTATCCACCGTACCAGTAACATGGTTGCTAGCTCCAGAGAGATCGGAAGAGCGTCGTGTAGATGATTCACTAGTAGAAGGCTAAGCTCCTTCACATTCGTCTTGCTCATCAGATTTGTACCTATACCAACAGCCCTTTTTAACATGACTGAGTTTTCCACAAATTTGATAGGGCTCCTTTCTTGCTTCAGCTTGTGGAGCTCTACCACCCCTACCTCTATTCCTTCTTCTCCTCTGAAATTGTTGTTTTTGCCACCATGATTTGACCTTGCTCCTCTGCTGGGAAAGTTTTGCCTTTGAGCCATATTTGCAGACATTAGGCTCAACTTCACTGCCGTCATTCCATTCTTTAGTGTGTTCAACTGATCCAGCCTACTCTCAAAGGTCATCAACACTTATTGCAACTCAGTCTAAGAGATGTTTTCTCTGCTATTAACTTGGACAACGATGGGAGTATACTCCTCATCTACCCCAACTAGGACTTGATTAACAAGATCAGAGTTGGAAATTGATTTACCAGCTATCTCAAGGTTGTCAGTCAATTGCTTCAGGGTATTAAGACACTGATCTATAGTCATAGATCCTTTTTCTCATCTTTTGAAGCTCAGTTGTGAGGAATATGACTCTGGATTTGTTCATCACTCCAAATAATTCTTGAATAGTAGCACCATAACCCTCAGTGCTATCTCTGGAGTCATTGTTGAATATAGCCAACCCATCAGTAGTTGGTCTATAGAGATCCATTTTCTATACTCCGGATTAAGGCTACCCTCCACAGTGGTGCCGTCTTCACGAGTGACCTGATTTCTTTCGAATTTTGGAGGGCATTTGATGTCTCCAGTAAGAAAACCTTCAAGGTTATGCACTTTGATGATGGGCATAACCATATATCTTTCCAAAGAAGAAAGTTATTCTTGTCTAACTTCACTGCTAGAGTTTACGTAAGTGATGATCCAAATGGTGAGCTCTGATTTCCTACCAACAGTGTAGGCATCATTGAGTAGGAAGAATTTTGGGAATTCACTCGAATTGAGTGAATGATTCTTGATCACTAGTATATATATTCACAGATTGTACAAATTCTGATCAAATAAAGCAATGAAATCCGTCTTACTTATCTCTGATTTTCTTACAATTCCACTATAGAGCAATTACAGGAATACAGGGAATTTGTCATTATACTAGTTATATATAGTACAATACTTTCGGGGCTAAGAAAGTAAATAATAAAGTATGGTACAGAGTTGTGTTTTACTGAATCACATTTTTGCTGATTCCTTTGTATTTCTAACTTTAGAGAGAGGAAGAGAGTCTGCAAGACGGGAAAATCGAGAAGGTGTTTATTCATATATTGATAGGCAAAATCGCAAGTGTAAGATACCGTTCAAGTAGTATAGGACTGGATGAGTCCCGAATGTCAATCACACAGAGAAAGTTGTCACCTACTTTACTTAAGTTAATTTCACACCAACCAAACAAGGAAATTTAAAAGTTTTCAAAAGAATAATGATGTTTGTTTAAGCTAAAATTTAAACTAAACACTTTTTCTACTCAAAAGTAAGAATCAAATCAAATTAATGGACTAGGAACTATATGAATAAAGGCGTTGAGATTAACGAATCCACAATAAACTGGCGTTTCAATTATGCAATCCCACTCATGACAATTCACCATCACGTACTCACACCCAGTTTCACAAATTTAATTGAAAACCTCTCTCGAGCAAATTCAAATCTACCCAACTAAGTAAACTCATTATATCTCTATGTGAATTTCAACCTAGTCGAATGCATTAATTAACAAGAAACTATTTTTATGATTGCACAAATCATAAAAGTATATCCCTATCTTCTATGCAATTTATGTTTTCTATTGAAGTGCTAAATTGGTGACTCACCTCTCGGTCTTCTCACGAATTCACAAACACAATTACAAGTTGAACAAACTCATAAAAGGCAAATACATATCACAATAGAAAATAAGCACGCAATAACAATTAGAGTCATGAATGTAATTATCACAATCAAAACATGTCTATTGCTTCATCGATTGTCTCAATAAAGGAAATTAGTTAAACATAGTAAAGAACATCATAAAATAAGAATTTATAGGGTTTGAATACATGACTAGATTCTTGCAAAGAAAATAGGAAGAATAGTGAAGAAAACGTTTGCACCAAATGAAGAATTATGTTCTTCAATCATCACACGAACCCTCTGATAGGCGAAATCGCAAGTGCACGATATCGTTCAAGTAGTATAGGACTAGACGAGTCCCGAATGTCGATCCCCCAGGGAACGTTGTCACCTATTTCACTTGAGTCAATTTCACACCAATTGAATAAGGAAATTAAGAGTTTATCAAAGAATAGTGAGTTTGTTTAAACTAACAATTAAATGCTCTATCTATTTTAATCTAAGAAGCAACTTAAATTTAGGACTAGAGAATATATGAATGAAAGCGTTGAGACTCACGAATC
>CAVNYN010213617.1:0-11094 GCA_963692815.1 Nyctanthes arbor-tristis | reverse complement strand
TGAATTGATCATCGTGTCTCTTTGGTTGAATTAGTTTTCTACTATTGGATTGGCCTGTCTTGTACCAAGTCAAGTGTAGTATTTGATGTGTTTCTTTTTTTAAAATTCAATAATCACCGTTTCTTCTTCTTCTTCTATTATTATTATTATTATTATTATTATTATTATTATTATTATTATTATTATTATTATTATTATTATTATTATTATTATTATTATTATTATTATTATTATTATTATTACTACTAGAATTCTCACTTGTGCGTTACACGGGGATAACAACAGTAATAAAAAATCTCAACGGTAACATATATAAAATTTAAATTGAAGTAGTTAGTCTCCATCAAACATATATTTAAAATCAAAAATGTAGAAATGTACAAGTTAGCAAATAATATGAACGACAGTTACCCAATTTAATGTTCTTCAAAAGTATAGAACTTCATTCAGTCCAGAATGTTACAATCAATTCCTTCTCCATTAATTCCAAACTCCTATGTCATAATAATAGTTATTATGAAACCCAAATTATTTGTAACAATTATAAAGTCATGCATATAAAGAATATAACAAAGTTAAATATATTCATCGGATTAAGAAAGGAATACAAAACAACCAATAGGCCGGCTGCCAATACATAATTATATCATTTTCAAAAAGAATAAAAGATTACACAACATTTACAGTTGTCATAAATAGCAACCTTTCATGATTTCTAAAAGACAAATATCTTGCATTTAGGAAAAAAGTTAGTAGTAGAACTGTCGAAAATGCAAAGAACACAACATAGATATGGTTCTCTATCATTTAAACCTTTCAAATACCATTTAAACCTTTCAAATATCAATGGCAATATGAACTTATAAACGAAAAAATGCATTTATTAACTATGATATATATTAAATTTCAAGATACAAGATAAATATATTTGATTTACCAAGGAATTAAAGAAAATCAAATGACCAAAATATTAGGGTTCATTCCCAATTTAGAACTCCAAATCTGGATGGCATTCAATCACGAGATGAAGCAAGTATCATTCTGGTGAAGTCAGAAAAAGCATGCAAATTTTTTGGTTATTAAAGTCCGGGAAATATTTTCAAGGAAAGGTTCAAAAATAAAATAGCCTAAAATAGGTACAATAAATAAAGGAAAAAATTAAAAAAATCAATATTCATATATAAAATTAAATAAAAAATATATTATAGACACCCCGAGGCTCACCTAGACAATTTAGACAGGGGAATCTATAAGCTAGACCTTAAAAAAAAAAAAAAAAGTCACCAAAATATTAGGGTTCATACCCAATTTAGAACCCTAAATCTAGATGGCAATCAATCACAATTTAATTCAAATGAAGATTGAAGCAAGTATCATTCTGGTGAAGTCAGAAAACGCCTGCAAATTTTTGATAATTAAAGTCCAGGTAATATTTTCAAGGAAAGGTGTAGAAAATAAATTAGCTTAAAATATGTACAATGAAACTAGAAAGAAATTAAAAAATCAATATCTATATATAAAATTAAATAAAAAATAAATTATAGACACCGCGAGGCTCACCAAAGCAGTTTAGGCAGGAAAACCTATAAGCTAGACCTTATTCTTATTATATATATTATTATTATTATCATCATCATCACTATTACTAATATATAAAAGGTGGAATCCTTATAAAACATTTGGATTCCATCTTTATTCTTACTTTTTTATTTTAATTCTCAATTTTGCCCTTCTTGTTATTCCTTATTTGTTATAACAATCCATTAATTATAATATTAAATACAATTTAATTAATTAAGCTAACATAAGTTATCTTCAACCTAATACTTTTAGTTTCACATGTTTAAAAAACTTATGAAGAAGCTAAAAGAATGTGAAACTTATATATATATATATATATATATACACGGGACGGTTCCAGCGACCAGTGAATTTAACATATACATTTGACAAAGAATCATGTCCATTAAATTAAAACGATCCAATGCGCCATATTTATTTAAAGAAAATCAATTAAAAATCCAATTACCCAATTTCCAAGTTTAATATGATTCACTCCCCACTACTATAAATAAACACACGAGCCCAACTCTGCAAAATCAATCTTTCATTCATTTGGATTGAGCATTTCTACCAATCATCATTTGCTTTAAATAATGAGTTTGCATTCATATTAGAACAAAAACAATGACAATACCATCTAAATGAAAATCTATTTAATTTTTATGTATTCTTATCCTTGTCCATTTCAAATTTGTTTCTATAAATTTAATTTTCCTCTTTTCATGGATCTGAGATTGCTCACAAGCTTTCAATATAGAGATGATATGATTAAACTCAATTGAGAAAAAATATTTTCACCCGATAATTACATAACTAGCAAAGGAAAATAAATGATTATTCCAAATTCAGCGTGGAAGCTAGTGTCATTGCCACTGCAAATTCCCTTGTTTTGAAGACTACACAATTTATTTCTCTTAGAGTTACAGAGGGCTGGGGGATTGGAGTAAACTTTGAGGAGAAGAGTTGAGCACTTGATGGTTTCATGAATTGAATACGAGGATAAAATGATTATCAAAGGTAAATATGGAAATTTGGGTTAGGATATAGAAATTTTTAATTGGTTTTATTTAAACAGATATAGAGTGTAAGATCATTTTAATCTAATGAATGTGATTCTTTGTCAAATGTATATGTTAAATTCATTGGTCACCGGAACCGTTCCGATATATATATATATATATATATGATTCAAAACAATAGAAAAAAAACTCTTAGGTATGAACACAAATAATTATTTAATTATTTTAGCATAGAACAAATAATTTCTCAAGAAACCTGTTTTTCTTTTGCAACATGCACGAATAATTATTTAATAATTTTTAGTGTACTATTTAATAATTCCAATATCAAGATTAATCTTTAGTGTTTATTGTGTTTAATTTCAATTCAATTTCAAGATTAATTTTTAGTACTATAGTATTTATTGTGATTAATTTTAATTTTAACAATTATTTCAATAAAAGTTTTGAAGTTGAAATTACAATTGTGATTCTTATCCGGGTAATTATATTATCACTACAATAATTGTTCTCCCCACCACATTATATATTCACCACAAATAACTTATCATTTTAATTAAATCACCACATTAAATTTACACAAATAATCTACCTTTTAAAAGTTATAAAAAATATGGTAATAATATATTATTATACCACAAAATACCTTTTAGTCTTGATTTTCTCTTCTTCCACCACAATCAATTCAATCTTCCAACATGATCATTTCAATTGAATCAATCAACATTCAAGCATTCATCAACCCAACTATTCATCGATTCAAGTTCTTTTAAAACCTTCATCCATTCAAATTCTTAGTAGAGAGATAAAAGTTATGTGTTATACCAACTCAAGTGTTTGCTCCAATTTACGAAAAATTAAAATCTAATAAAACTATAACAGAAGTCATCACTTATGAATTCTTAATATTTATGTATCTATTAAAATTGAAAGTCGCGCATCCTCTCTTTTTCCTTGAATTCACAATGAAGAAAATTTTAGTTTTTGTCAAGATGTTAATTTGAATTTTATTTAAATTGTTAATTAGAGTGATCAATATAAAAGAATGAGAGATAATAAGGCCAAAAAACTTTTCCGAACAATTACTGCTATGTTGGAGTTTTTTTTCTTTCTTTAACTTTTTTTAAAAGAAAAAATTTTGTCGTCAATTATATTGCTTAGAAATATGAATAGCTCATGTATTGGAGTGCCAACGGAAATCAAGGAACTGGACATCTATGTTGCAATGCAACTTACCGGCCATGAGAAAGAAAATTTAGAGAGGAGATAAGTGAAAAAAATAAGGAAGATAAGAGGGTTAAATATTAATTGTGGTGGTAGAGAAAAAAATTTATATTAAGAATATATAAAAGTAAGGTTATTGATGTAAGTTTACTTAACGATATTTAAGTAAATAAGAAAAATATGGTGAGAGAATGAATTAATGTAGTGGTAATATAATTACCCTTCTTATCCCAAAACCTCTCTTAAAAAAATTATTAATGTGATAAATTGTAACTCCTATTTGAATTTTTTAATATCAATTTTACTTCTTACCCAACATTGTCTAATTCCTTAATTTCAATTTGTTTATTATTTAATTTCAATTCTATTATTAATGTTTAGTGTTTATCATGGTCAATTTTAATTCAATTTCATGATTAAAACCACAATAATAATAATAATAATAAATAAATACAAAATAAGCATAGGTCATCTCTTCAAAGTAATATTTTATAAGTGTATTGTTTAAATAATACTTTATAAGAAATCATAAATGATTATAAACCTTCTTATTGCATGCAACAATCATACTATAAATTTAAATATATTTAAATGTTATGAATAAGCATATGAACCAAATGGTCCAAAATTAATTATTTTATTGTTCTAAATTTTCTGGGGTTTTTTTTCCTTTTCAAATTTAATATTCGATATAGTGTTGCATTTTTCAGTTAATATTTAGTTTAGCGATAACACATAACTATATATCTCAATGAGTTAACTATATATCTCAGTGATAACACATAACTATTTAGTTCAGTTAACTATATATCTCAATGAGCGCCTATATATTCTCTGAAAACTCTTCTCAAACTAAAGATCACGTGACCACAGGAATAACAATAGGGGGCCGGGTTGGGTTTGCCTTTCCCACACCGCGCCCAATTAACTTATATTTTTAATGAGGCTGATAAGAATTTGCTGGATTCCTACTACTAATGCTGAGTTTGATGTTTCTTCCTATATAGACAGAATCAAATATTGAAAATATATTTCCTTGTATTACTCTGTATGAGTAATGATAAACTATCATATTAGTTCCCAAATTAGTTTACCGGTTGTGTATTAACAAGAAGGGTAAAACTTTCTAATATATCTTGGTTAGAATAATAGCTCCAAACATTTCAGTGTGCAATTGGAGGCTTTGGAACAACTGGATTTCATGATGAGAAAAAAGTGTTTATGTGGCCATGATAAAGAAACAGTCAACCATGTTTTTCTTTCTGGTAAAGTGGCTTCAACAACTGTTGTCAGTTTATTGCAGAACACTAGGGGTGCTTAGAAAATTCAATATATCACAAATTACTGAATTGTAGTTTTATTCTTGACACTGGAGCTATTATTTCTAATTGGCTTAATCGGATGGCTGACCAAGGACACCATCATCGGAGGATGGAACTCTATCAAACTAAACATCTACATGTGAGGGAATGCTATGAGTGCAGTGTTCCAAGTGAAAAAAAAAAAAATAATAATAATAATAATAATAATAAAAGGAAAAAATAAAAAAGATAAATTCTCTTAAAATGCTAATCACCGCGCACTCACTCCCTTACTTGGATAATTGTGACTTGGGATCCTGTTCGCAGTGAAATACCTCGAAGAGAGAGGGAAGAAAAAAACTCATGGTCCGGAAGATTATAGTAGGTCCAAGCCGTGGGAATTTTTATTTTATATACAATGGCAAAATAGGTTTGGTTATCAATAGAGGAGGAAAATGGAAAAGAATAACTGAGAAAGGAAATCAATTAGTTATTCGTTAAAGTTTCATTTATTCAGTGACTAGAACTAAACGTGGATATATAAGTCGAGATGTAGAACAAAAGTTCATTTATTCACAGCAAGCCTTCGTGTTGTTCATGGTAAAATGAAGATAACATAAGCAATCTGAGAATAAAATTGCAAACACTTTTTTTTTGTTACACTGAATTCTAATTGCAAACTGATAATGTTCTTAAATTGAAATAAAATGCTAACGTTATACTTTATTGAGATATAATAATGTAACATAAAAAGCTTACAAGGGGAGAAAAAGGGGGAAAAATATTCAAGGTGGATTTTTATTCATCATCATCAGCGGCTCCTTCCCCATCACTTTCCTGCGTTCCAATGACATGATCAGGTGCCGACTGCCTCTGCAGTGGCTCGTCTTCATCTGACTCTGACCAAGCTCGTCTTCCACGACTCACATTTGACTGAGGTGCAGCCTTCTCCAAGGAAAGAGGGATTTGGAATATCAGATAAAAAAAATAAGAGGAATAACAAAGTGAAATTCTGGAACTGAGAACGGATGATGGCTTGTAGAGAAAGCATAAAAGGTCAACCACGTACAACACATTAGATGGCTGAGCTGAAATACATTCAAATATCCAATGCATCTCAAATAAACCAAGATATTGTAAAGTTGCATATACCACATCTACGGTGACAAGCAACAACTTATAATGTGTGTGTGTGTGTGTGTGTGTGTGTGTGAGAGAGAGAGAGAGAGAGAGATTACAGCATCATCATCCTCAGCATCAGAATCTTCAAGGCCAGCTGCTGCGAGAAGATCTTGAGGATTGTTTTCAACTTGATCCTCAAGGGCCTCGTCATAGTTCACATTGGCATCTTCATATTCCCCTTCTTCCTGATGCTCCACATCAGCTTCTGCTTCCTCCGATTCATAACGAGGGGTCTTATCTTTCTTCCTACGCTTGCCACCTTTCCTCCTCCTCTTCTCACCATGACCACCGTCCTCCTCTTCTGTTTGGGACCTGTCTTTGCGCTTTGAAGCAGAAACACTAGTCTTCCATTGTTCCTGATAATAAATAGAAGTTTCACCCCCAACGTAAAGATTTCTAGAGAAACGGCTGGCAGATAGGCAGAAATCTATTAAAACATAATATTTTCAGGGAAAAAAAGACTTCTCAATTAAAAACCAATGATATTTCTATACCACCTTTATTACTTGGTGAAAAGAATTTCACTGATAATGCTTTTAGGTAATAAAACAAAGAAACATGCGAATTATTCTCCTTTTTAGTGGACTTCATCCAAATTGACCCAAAGAAGATGTAAATAAATGCACGACGCATGAAGTTAAAGTAACCAACAAATGATACTTTTACACAAGTTCCATTCCTAATCTAATTACATATATCCAGTAAAAAATTATGTAGTAGGACAAACAGAATTTTCTCCTAAGGAAACATGAGATTCATGGAAAAGCAAATGGATTTGAACATTTAGGTACTGCATTCCTCAGGAATCTTCCAGTCAACGTTGTTAATTCAACTGCCAAATTCAATTTGACCAAAAATATTTTCCAAGTGACAGCAGTAGCATCTCAAGAATAAGATGAATAAATAATGCATCCCAACCTGAGAAAAACGAATAAGCGTGACTATGAAAGAATCTTATTCTTTTACATCACAAAGGCGGAGAAAATTCTGGCCTCTGTAACAGCTTGATTAAAACAAAAAGGCATAATAATTGAGAAATGGCCCAGAAAATAACATGAATAAATAATGCAAGGCAACCTGACAGTAATATATCTCACCTTGATACGCTCTAAATGCTTCTCTTGTTGCATAACTTGCTTCAGTTCGTCCTCTTGTTTCCTTTTCTCCAGCTGTTAGCTAATAATGTAAGTAAATGTATGCATGTCGGCGTGATTATAGATGTGTGTGTTTGTTTGTTTGTGTGCGCGCTCGCAAGTGTCATGTTGAAATGCAAAGATAAATGACCTGAAGTTTTCTCTGCTCTTCAGCCTTCCTGCGAGATTCGTCAGCCAATTCCATCTGTTGCATAACTCTTATCTTTTCCAAATTTTTCAGCTCGTCACGCTCAGCAAGCTCACAATGAACTTTTGCTGCCTCAAGCAGGTGCTGGCAATATCCAACATGAGTTCCAATTTTTGTCTCGTCAACTCCATGAAAGTGTTGGTTTGAAGATGCAGACAGCAGGCTGAACAAGCGAACAGCATTTTTAAGCTCTGCTACAGTTGCCCGCACCTACTCATCAGGAGAATTTTCATAATTAGCAAAAGCAAGTCTCTAGAGTGAATGGCATGTTCACCAGATAACTTAAATGCTAGTATTGAAGTTCCAGGTACCTAGAACAATAATAAGCATGAAAATAACAAAAGTGTGGCAAAATTACGTGTAAAAAATTTCATTTTCTGCGACTGGTAATAAACAAACGAACTGTTGTAGTGGCAGAAGGAAGAAGCAAACTCATAATGGTGCCTTCTATGCCTAAATAAACCAGCGTACAAGTTTCATAGAGTTATTGGAATCTGGTTATCAGACAAATCACACATCAACAGCGACTACCCTTCGAGTTAACTTTCTCGATTGACGCCTGCTCCTTCTATGAAGCTATATTTACTTTATGGAAAGAAATGATTGATTGTGTGGATTGATTGTGTGATAATGTGATGCACACTCCATTCCCACCCATTCATCCACCCCAAAAACCCTCAACCACCATTAAAATAAAGTCAGAATCGAGTTAAAAGGCTCAAAGCAGTACAGGGCAAATGAAATACAAAGAGCACTGGTCATATGATTCCAAACAAAAATAGTTTCAGCCAAATGATGGGAACCTCATCCACAGTTCTCTTAGTCTTTTGAAGAGTTGATGCCGAGAACTTCTGCATAGCAACTCCCACATCAAAGCGGAATGTGTAATTTGAAGGAGCCAAGTGAATGGCTCTTAGTAAAGTCTTTCTGCAATCTTGCCACTGTTCAGCTTCATAATGTGTGCGTGCTAAGTAGAGAAGCACTTGACTGTCAGTATTATAGTAGAACTTCCGCAGGCAGTTTTGATACTGCAACGCACACATAATAATTTCAAAATTTATTAAGGATATAGGTTATTTCATTTCATAGACTCAAGGAAAAAAACTGCTGGACAAACCATTTTCACAGCTAATGCAAAATTGCCTTGAGCAAAGTGAACATGTGCCAGGTTTATCCAGATATCTGGCATTTGGACATTAATGCTTCCACTTGCAGCTTCTTGTACCTGCAGACATAGATGACCTAAGACTTGAAACTAAGTGTAGAACTTCCCTCCATCACTACTAACACATAAGAAGTACCACAGACCTGGGTAAAGAGATCCTTAGCTATATCAAATTGACCTTTTTCAGCCAAAACCACTCCAGCACCATTTGCTGCATAGAGGTTAGCAGGATTTTGCTGCAGAACCTACTAAGATAGAAATTTTAGTCACATGTAAAAGGAATTTTAATCACATATCACATGAACCAGTATAAATAAACCAAGGTTCAAGGATAATTTCTCAAAGTATTTGCCAAAAGCCATTGCACCACCAATCTCGTGGATCTTTAATAACAAATTCAACTGAAAATTAAGAAATGAAGCAGATGGGAAAATGGCTAGCTATATAATAGAATGGCTTCCAAAATAAGGCTCCATACTTTGGTGTAAAGTTCCTTGGCCTTCTCTAAATGCGTAGCTTCCAACTTAGGAGCTCTTTTCTCATTGCGAATGGCTGCAAAGCAGTTCCAGTTTCCCTTGCAGATGTCAACGGAAGAAAATAAGTCACTAGATGTACTAATTGTTACAAAAACGAATACTGCAGGAATTTTGCTGAAACAATGACAGAACATAAATGAACACAATTTCCTTCAGATATTCTCAATGAGTAAAATGAAAATAGCAAGAAAACACCATCATCAAGTTGGTGATGCATTTGTGTTATTAACTGATAATCAAAAAACTTAATGGCAAAAGGATTCTGGATATGGTTATACCAAACAAACTGCCGCATAAGAATCTTTCCCATCAGATGCATCTTTAGCAGCCCGGAAAGTTTCCTTGGCCTTGACCCAGTCGTCATTCTTAAGCTCCAAGTCACCAAGCATTAGCAAAGCATCTTGGCACTTGTCATCCACTTTCAGAGCATCACCAATCTAAAACCAAAGACATCTTTGCTTAATTTATAGCACAAGGGAATAAATATATGTTATAAAAACAAAAAGTGATATAGTAAGATCGATAAGATGTATCAACCAGTTCGACACTTTGTTGAATATTATTTCGAGCTTTCGCAATGGCAGCAAGCCTCAGATAAGCATCTGTATAGCCTGGGTACTGAAAATTAAAAATAAATGAAGGTTAGAAGAAATTGCGAGGACAGCGTACAAGGCCAACCAAAAGAACAAAAAAGGGTCTGATACATCTCAAACAGTCATTCAAGCAGCCCTATCGAGCAAATCTTAACACTAGAAATTGCAGACAAATAAGTAACTGTTCTGATTCAGGATCATTCTTGGTAAGCCGGTGCCATTTACAACTGTAAACATCATCAAATTATAATTGTCAACACCATTAAGGATACTCAAACTCGAATGCCCACAAAAATCTGTACATCCAGCCAATACAGCACACAACAGGGACAGAATATTGAAAAGAGAGAATGATTATGGAAAACAATGAAAGAAGACAAAAAGAAACTTCTCCAAGTCCAGCTAGTCTGTTCAAAGACAGGAAGATAGTGAGTAAAGGTCATGGAACATGGTCTTTTTATAATTTCGATAGATTATTTTATTCATCCTTCAATCACGTGACAAGAAATGAAAATTTGATGCAAGCTCTATATACGAATATTCAATCTCAGCAGTTCCGATCTGGAAGAAAAATAAAGAATAATAGATAAAATTAAGGTGCAGTAAAGTACAATAAAAATGATAAAAGACTCAAGTATAATAATAACATTATAGTGACAGATTAGAGCAAAGTTCAAGATGGCTTTCATTTGCATTTGTTATGTCCATGATATCCATGGAAGGCACAGCGAGCAAACCTTAAATAGAAGTCGTGCATACCTTAAATAGTATTAGACGGTAAAAGATGCTAGCCATTTCAGTATCATGCAACTGCTCCAATACTCTTGCTAAGTTAAACAGCGTGGAAACTTTATTCCAAGGAAGCTCGACAGAAGTACCCAATTCTTCAAGTCGATGAAATAACTGAAAGTCCTTATGATGACGGAGAGACGAGCTAGCATCAATTGGATATAATGCACTATTTATTAAGTTGGACTGCGATTTGCTTCTAGAACTTAGTCTCTCATAACTAAAATCTAATCGTTCTGCAATTTTAAAACTGGATTGTGCTTTAGCATCAACAAAGTTACCCCATATGCCATCTCCCAAAGCTTCCATAAAGGCTTCACCAGCAAGCTAGAATAAACAAGCTCATCAAGGTTACTCTTATATGCAACCAGATAAACAAGA
>CAVNYN010213616.1:0-22266 GCA_963692815.1 Nyctanthes arbor-tristis | reverse complement strand
TCTTGAGTTATGGAGGTGTTTGATTTTTTTTATTCAAACACATTATAATCTTCCGATCTCACTGATTTGACTACTGAATTGACAACTATTCATTTATAATCACAAATTTCAAACTTTTATTAAATCTATACAACTCATTTTATTTCATTATAATTTCTCAGTATAATTCAATTTGAATAAATAAATTTGATATATCTCGCTAATATTCTGCTGCAGGATTGCTGAATGGGCAGCCACTACCTGCCTTTTTGTGCTGTTTTATGGAGAAGTAGCCCTATTATTTTTTAACTTATTTTGTTTTTTTAACTGTATTATTCTATTGAAAAGAACAAAGTGCATGTTTTCATCTTCTACAATTTGCTCAAACATGGGAACATTTTTTTTTATTTGCAAGCATCTACTCACAGAGGTTAATAAAGATACAGCTGTTGGCAGATATGGCAATATTTGTCTTTTAATTGTGCCCCACTCAGCATCATAGAAAGAAGGAAAGGATGAGAAAGAGAAAAAAACAAAAATAGATTAAAATTCCACTGTAAACTTCTTCTTTACCTTTGGAAGATGGGATCTCATAAACACAAGTTTTTGTTTTTAGTAATTGAGGGAACCTAGGATTTTTAAAACAACAAATTAGTACCCCTAAAATTTGAAAACTTTGTAACTCACGCGTAGATAGCTTGATCTCTTATATCTATTAGTATTTAATGTCTGCTTGTAATGATAAGTTGATAACTGTGAACTGTAACCGTTAAGTTTTGTACTTCGCAATTAAACGATCTAATCATGACAAGTTAGAGTATATTGTCATGATGGTTACGGAAATAGGAAAGAAACTTTTTTAACAATTGTCACGCTGGTGCATGTGTCGACTTGTTTTGTGGTTTTTACATAGGGTGTCATAAACGGCACTCATATAGGTATTAGAAAACTTTAAACAATATTAATATATTTTGTTATGTTATGATAGTACATGTCGACTTGTTTTGTGGTTCTTACACAAATGATGATTAATTATCAACTAATTTACCATGACCTCCGTTCTCTCACAATTATGTGAATCTATCTACATACAAGATGTTTTGGTTGGGTGCAATTAAAGCGAATAATTATTGTATGTTGCACAACTAATATGTGTGGTGTTGTTTGTAAGTATAGCGAATTATATTATTCATTATTATATGTCCTACTTATTTACACCATAATAAATTGCAACATTATGATTACCATAGATGACATGTCTTAAAATATGTTCGTTTATATTGCATTTGCAATAAAAATGAACTATTGTAACACCGATCTCTTATATGTTTCTACATTAAGCAAAGTTAACAATTATACTGCATATTTCTTATCTTTAATTCCGTGACTTGTTTCATAATATTAGTTTTGAAATCTAAATACTTTTTTAAGCGCGCACAACAAATTACTCAAATTTGTTCATTGTTAAATTTTGACACCTCATTGAGAGTTTAAAATAGATGGAGAATTTTTGTCGTAATTTGTTATTTTTACTTGTCATTATCGATATTCTTATTTACAACGCGCAAAGGATCCTAAAATTGCGCATGGTTCCAAAACTTTTATCTTTTCCGAACAAAATCAATCCCAAACGCTCCTCCAACCTCTAAACACTTATAATTAAAATTTTTTGAATTATTTTCTTTAAGCAACCGAGTTTCTTTAGTAGTTGTCAGTTGTCACCCACATACCCAATTTTAAGTAATAATATTAATAATTAAAAATTGTTCTAATTCAAACTTTTGGTCCCCGATTTTTTTCCTTTATTTATTTTTTTATTATCACGTCACGTGTATAAATATCACCTTTCCTATGCTTTATTAATTCCGCCCTTCTCCTGCTCAAAGACTGACCGTTTCTTCTGCATCTATTTCTTCTATCTTTTCTCGCTTTATTTTTCATTTGAATCCTCTGCTTGGGGGAGTAATTCGTCTCTACAATTCTGTACAGTTCGTTCGTTCAGGTAAATCAAGCTACTGGTTATTCTGTCCTTGTACATGTGTGTGTTTGTCGGTAAGAATTAGGTGGGAAATTGGTGAAAAATCAGGTTTGAGCATGTTTTTGTACCCTTTGTAGTTGATCCACGTTTATGAGCTGAGGATTTGGTTCTAAGAGGTAACATATTTTATTTTTGTGTTTTTGAGAGGCATGAGTTCTTTGATTTTATTTTTGATTGAGTTAATTTTGGAAGGGAATCGATGTGATTATCTAGCTCGTAGATCTGTATGTAATCTAATTTTTAGGCACTTCTACGAAGGGAATTAGGTCAAAATTAATGCTGAAATTTTGTTCCGTTTTTCATCTAGAATTTTTTTTTTTTTTTTAATTTATAGATCTGTGTAAGAATAAGTAAAATTTTTAACCTTTACAACTGTTTCTGAAGGATGTTAATTTTGGCAGCTCAACACATATGGTTTCTTGTTTCTTTACTTCGAGTTCATAATTTAGTTCTAAACCGAGAAAAGGAAAAGATAATCTATTTTTGCAGCGGATCTATTTGATATCTTCCCAAATTAATAAAATACTATTTTCCGGAATTTATATCTTTATGTTTTCGTCGTTTAGAACAAGTCAAAAAAACTCAACCTGTGGAATTTTCAGCTACTGCTCACTTTGACCGTTTCTGAACATCAAACAGTTAAATTATTTTAATTGTTGCTTGTTGATTTATCTCTGTTCTTTCAGATCTATAATCTGTTCTGGAGCGTGTCTAAAGATGATGTGAATTTTTTTGTTTTTGACAAAAAGCAGGGATTCATTGATAGAGATCTGAAGAGAAAAATGCATAGGTGTTCTATTCAGCAGAACACTTTTGCCACTTGCGAAGAGATGAGGGGTGGCGGCAGATCTGTGTCAATCTGTGGGGAGAAGAAAGAGATAGTGGTTTGTCCCAAGCCGCGCCGTGTTGGCCTTGTCCATTCCACTGCCACGCTTAACGACCCTCCTCCGATGAGGCCACTGCGATGGCATTTCGGGTAAATTTTTATAAATTTTTATCTCTTTTTAATTTACATTTTTGATAATTCGGTTTATTTTGGATTAATTTTAATCTGCTTATCAAAAATTTACTTTTTGACAGCCATCAACAAGAGGTTTATGATTCAAAAGCTGGAAATGAACTGCTAGACATCATCCTTGCAAAGGTTAGCTTTAATTAGCTTCGATTTGATTAAATATTTATGTCTTAGATGAATCATTAATTTTATATAGGTTTATTATACCATTTTTATGTGGACACTGTTTGTTAGGAAAAGCATAAGTGCGTGTAAGAAGTCTGGCATTTGGTTTACTAGTACATCACAGAGTATTTGTGGGCCTTAAATAAAGCTCATGTTCCAGTTATGTGGACAAATATGTCTCATATAAAGGCTGAAAATCTGGTTGCTTGAACTAAAAGTCAGCCATATTTTCTTAATATTTTCCGAAACAGATTATTTAGATTCACTTACAAATTATATTTTCATTTTATTCGGTGATTTGTGTATGGCTAGTTAAAGTTTGGTTCTTGATTTATACAGGGTGGTTATGGTGCTGAACAATCTGTTGCACAGATGGGCTCGTCGCCCCCATTTTTTTCTGGGTCGCCACCAAGCAGAGTATCTAACCCACTAATTCAAGATGCCCGTTTCAGGGATGAGAAATTCAGTCCAATCTCTCCACGAGCAATCCCATTCCCATCTGAGCTGGCTCCCTCCCCATCATCCACCCGCAAAGGTGGATGTGTGAGGACAAATTTTGGCAACAATCCAGCTGTTAGGATTGAGGGTTTTGACTGCCTCGACAGGGATAGGCGCAACTGCAGCATCCCTGCCCTGGCTTAAGACCAATCACAAAACCAGTACATACCAAAACACAAGCTGAAAAAAAAAAAAGTAACCGGAGGATTCGTCAGCAATACTTTTGATTTAGCAGGAGGAAGAGGAATTTTGAAGAGTTTGATCCAGTGAGCAAGTAATAGAGGTCATTGATCATTTTATCCTATTGGTGTAAATATGTTGAGAAGTACCTGTGTATGTAAGGCAAGGAAGGAGAGTCTCTGTAAGTATTGAGTTTGTTCTGATTGACTAAAAATAATTCAGTTTTTTGGTGGGTACCCTCTTATAACGGTGTAAGTAGACAGCGGATGAAAAGAGGGCAGCTATTAGTTAGTAGTAGTATTTGGTGTCCATTTTGCGGTCAATTTTGATATTAAAAACATTGGGCGGCTTTGTGAGGGAAATCTGTAAAAAATATCTGCCGTGTTGGTATTGAGTTATCTTGTGTAGTCAATTCACTTTGTAAATACTAAAATATTATTATTAAGGCTATGAATGAGTTTCTAAAAGATCTAGTTGCGTGATTTTGATGATTTCTTCTTTCCTTTTGCTTTTGTCACATGGCGTCTTGATATTGGGGCGCTGTGGCTGATGATATGCTTTGCTTATTTGCCACGCCAAAATGCTTTTGAAATTAGTGGGGTGGGGGCTCTCCGCCGAAATGCATGTGCGGCAAAGGAGCAATCTACCGTTTGACGACGACGATGACGATGATACTGTTTAAAAACATCTCACAGGTTTTAAAATAAAAACTTCTCATATTATGTGGTCTTGTCCTTGTGGTTTACATTGACTGGTCCTTTGGCATTCACGTGTCACATAAAATGAGAGGTTTTATAACTTTTGGATAGTTCTTGAATCATAATAACATACCCAATAAGGTTTAATTTCATAAAAGGTTTCTGCCCTTAAGTTAAGAATCGGTTACGTCTTTAATTTTTTTCATTCTCGTAATTTTTCAACCTTTCATGAATACGCACAATATTCCCTTATCACTGTTCTATCAACTTTTCATAAAAATGACGATTATACCCTTAAATTTTTTAATTTTAAAAACAAAATATTTAATAAAAAAAATGGAAAACACCCGACCCGTCCCAAGAGGGCAACCGGAAATACTCTAGAAAATGCTGATGGAAACGGAAGAAAACTGTTATCATTTCCGACAGCACTAATGGACCCCTCATTTTGCTGCCGGAATGGGCAGCAAAATAGGGGGATCCACCACCCATATGAATGACAATGGGACGAGTGTTACTCGATACCCGCGAGTACCAACCTCGTTAAGTATCGAGGCGGGTGAAGGGACGGGTTTTGGCCGCCCCGCCTCGCCCCGGCCTCTCTTTTTTTTTTGAAAAAATATTTTGTTCCCTGTAAAGTTTTGAAATCCAAATGCCAAAGATGAAACTGACATGATACTTAAAATATTTTTTCATATAGTTTTAATTCTAGTTTTTTTCCTCATTTTTTTAGTTATTTCTCAAATAGGCGGGTAACGAGTATTTTTTTTGTAAATGCCCCGAATCTCCCCCGCCCCGTACCCACCCCATGCTCGATTGAATCGGGTACGGGGCGAGGACGGGGGAAGGCGTACGCATCCCGAACTCACCTCATTGCCATTCTTAATTGCTCATAAATGCCCCCAGTAAGTGTTGCCGTAGTTTGTTATAGTTTCCGACGGCAAAAAGGGGTGGATTCCCCCATTTTGCTGCTGGGGGATTCACCCCCATGAGTGCTGCCGCAAACAGCGGCAGCTTTGCGGCAGAGCTGTCGTCGTTTCCAGCAGCACTCATGGGGAATGAAACCCCCACCACATTTTAGTTGCCAAAAATGACAGTAAAAGAAAATTGAGGACTTAATTGATTTTTAACTCAAAAATTGAGGACTTTTTTTAAAATTAACCCTTAATAATAATAACAATAACATATCATCTTTTTCCATGTTTCGACCTTCAGGTGGCTGGTTGAAATTTCGAAGATTCTAAACAATGTAAAACGTGAGAAAAATATCAAAGTCGAGTATCGGGTCCAGGAGCAACTAAACACATCAACGCGTGATAAAAACGATTAATATGTGATAAAGTACAATGAGGTGAATCGTAAAACCTAAGCTTTGAGTATAACCTAGTCATAGGTGGCCTTGAAGGTGTGTAGATGGGGCAATTGCACAGGGTATCACCATCTATGAGTACTAAAATATTTTTTTGTTAAAAGTAGGTATTATTGAAACACCAATTTTCAGAAAAGTTCAATGAAAGTTATTGGGTTAAAAATTAGAATGTTTTGTTATTATTTAAAAAAATTAAGGAATGCCTACCTTTAAAGCTTAAATTTGCCATTAATCATCAACAGCCGCCCAAAAAAAAAAAAAAAAAAATCATACAAAAGCCAAAATAAGCAAATGGAGCATGATTTGTTTTTAATGTGACATAATGTAATTTTCCTAATATAACCTTTATTTAATTGAAATGAAATGGGCACTATTTATATTGTCGCACATGACACTTGAATTCTCATGACCGGCCTTAAATCCAGGTCTCACCTAGGCAAACTTAGAACACTAGAAAATTCACAATTTGAATCCTACATGTTCAATATGTATTAGTTGTCAAAAATAGATTTGAAAACTACTTCTATGTCATCAACTTTTCTACAGAATAAACACGAGCTTCGTAACGTGAATATCATTTAAAGCATCAGGCTTATTATTTTCCTTCAAATAAAATGTTGCCATATAAGCATGCTGGTTTTGTAATCAAAACCCCTGTTTACTCTATAGAAAACTGGACTGTGCGATACTATACAAACAAACCGAGATTTGAAAAGAAAACTTGTTAGACTTTGATACTAAAAATTTTCTTCAATGTAGATCAACATGTTACTTTTTGATTGGGAGGATTTGTACCTAGTAGTCTAGTCAGTGTGATATATGTTTGATGCAAAATCGGTTGTCAATTACTTATGAAGCCACCCACCAATATGAAGGTGATGCTGATCTAATTGATGTGGACGTTTATCTGATTTTTGGCCTTTCAATTTGAATATTCTGAATGAAACTTCCCTGTGTTGCTTCTTAGGTGGTTTCTCCGTACTCCTAATTTGGTAAGAAGTTTTAAATCTTAACCGCGCACCACTTAACACTATATCAAAAAGATACAGGAGAATCATCTTATTAGACGTTATGACTTTTAATGAACAAGACTGTCAAAATTAGATTAAAAAAAAAAACAATCCGTCAAATCAAATTTTCTTTAATTAAATTGGGTAGCAAATAATCTTCTATGAATAGTCTTCCTTGAGAGTTGGTTGGAATAGAGCAAACCTAGTGGACATGAATTGGCCAACGCTATGTTACACTTTTTCTTGGTTCAATTAGGTGTGACACTCCATTATATGCCCATATATATCATTAGTAAGGAGATGAGAGACTTTGGGAAATTTGGTCACACTTTTAATTGATTCTTTGTACAATTCTATATATTTATGGGTAAAAATCAATACAGATGTTAATGAAAAATTGAAAATATACAAATCAGTTTGACAACTTGTGCCCCAAGTCACACCATCTATTTTCCAAAGTTAAACAATCTCTTTTTCTTTTCAATTTAATTAACTAATGAGAATACAACATATCTTCATCAAGATCTGAGTGGCAATCTTCGATTACAATCGCTTCATTTTCTACCCTCGTCACATTTCTCCGCGTTGTTATAATCATAATAAAAAATAAAAATAATAGTAATGGCATTTGTTAAAAAAAGGTTAACGGTTCCAAATTGTATTTATCGTTGGTCGACTTGCTTAATAGAGTGTTTATTTATTATTGAAGCAGATTCTGTATATTGTGTAGGAGAATTTGGGCCTCATGGTTGTTGGGCCAGTTGTCCTCAATATTTTAGGACTTGTGATGGGACAATTTCTGGGCTACAACTTGTGGTTCACTGAGCTGGACTTCCAGTCCATGGGTCAAACTTGTTGACATGGTTATAATATCGACTTATCATTTGGCTCCTGGCGCGGTTGAATTTTTGTCTTAAAAATAGTTTTGGAATATTGGTATGCTAAATCTACATCGACATGCACTCATCTCGTACCTAATGATTAAATTGAAATTCCATCGTTATCACCGTCGGTGCAGTTAGCAGCAACACATCTTTATCATTTTTGTCATCCCCATTAAAACTTGATAGTGAAAGAGATAGAGAGAATTCAATACAAGCAAGAAGATCAGGGGGCGAAGCCCATTTAAGACGAGTGCGGTCCATGGACCGCACTCAACTCCTGAGTAGTCTAATTAAACCTGGCTCAGACTGCACTGGCCCTAGTAAAAAATTTTATAATCCAACAGGCCTAAATTTAAAAAAAAAATGGTTTTTGTTATCTCTAGACCAGGAAAGAAAATAAAACTTAAGCCCAAAACAAATAAACAACTCTCCAACCCAATTACATGCATTGAAATGCAACGTCTCTGCTGTTGCTACCATTTCATTTCTAGTTTTTCCTTCGATAATTCCGAGTTCGAGTTTGACACCTCCAAGGCACTTTCCGGCGTCTTGAACCGGCACCTGGAAGAACAACGGTGAAGGGAAGGTAAGCAAAATAGTCTATTATTTACTTTTTGAATCTCTTTTAAAATTTTAAACTATCAAAGATTTAAGTACTTCTTCAAAATATCTATGAGAATGTTAGTTTTATACTTCTTTTGGTATATTTTTGCTTTGTTTATTGTTGATTTGACAATAATTGGAGTTTTTATTTCACTTAAAATTGTGTTTTTGTGTTTTTTATTATTTTAGGGTTTATTCAAGATTCTTTATTTATAATGAAGTTTGGGGATTATGATTGAATTAGATTAATTTGGTATTCTATTTACTCCCTAAATTGTGTTGCCTTTTTTATTGTTAGCAATTGGCTACTAGAAGTCTATATTATCTTGTGGTTAATGCCATAGTAGAATATGTAACTACTCTAAACTTAGCAACTTAAGAAGTTATTTAGTAATATACAACTTGGAATGGAGGCTTTTTTGCTTTTAAGTTTGTTTGAAATAATTTTAATTTCTTATTATATATTGTTCATGGCTTAGGTTATGAAGATATTCTTTAAAAGAGAACTTGTTCATTAGAAAATGTTGTTGAGGAAAGAAACATAGGCTATATCCTTTAGTTTACAAGCTTTAGACTTTGGCATATCAGTGTAGAAAGAGTGTTTTTTGTAATGACTATTGTAAATGATATATTGCGCAATCGGAGGGGGAAAAAATTTGAACCACACTCACCCAAATTTCTGGCTCCGCCCCTGAAGAAGATAATGCTAAAATGAAGAATGAGGCCAAGAAGAAGAGTATGAAAGTTAACAGTACATGACATTCTTGAGATTTAATGAGCTGCAACATAATGGCAAAAATATAGCATAAAAAGACAGCAACACAGGAATAAATCCAGGGTATAAAGGTAAAAGTCTTTTTGACTTAATTGGGTCCAGAAGATGAGATAGACTTTTCAATGCTGGGAAAATTTCCTTTTCAGAGGCCTCCAAACAATTAACAGTATCTTTACTTTTAGAAACCCTTTTTTGGGGAACAAAATCCCAAGTTACACAATCTTGGGTTGGGGTATAAGGTATTATACTTTTAATTATTGTCCTATAGTTCAACGTTCAAACTTTGATGCAAAGGGGTGATTGTTCCTATATACTTTGTGATCAATGTTAGAGAACTGTATCGCTATGTTTAATTGTACTATATATTCTGTTGTATTGAAGAGATATCTCCCCTTATTAGAGGTGACAAAATATGTTTACTCGTTTAATGAACTCATCATATAATTTTAGGATTGTTTGACATATATATCATAACCATTAGTGATAAGAGAGCTTGACAAATGGACTGATAATATGATACACGCAATATATGGCGTACTCAGAATATGGCCAAAGGGTAGCCGAAGCTTGACTACCCCTAACTGAACACTATTTTTTTATTTTAAAATTTTCGAAAAGTACAAAGGTATATTTTTTCAAAAATAAAGGTAGTTGGGGATTGGGAAGGCTATCCTCTAGATCCAACCATGCAACGGGGAACGATGCTTTGATGTGATGGAGTTTGGATCAAAATCTTAAACGCTTTACGTCATAAGTGAGCAATGTTAAATGCTTTACCTTTGAGGTGAGGAAAAACGTTTAGTAAACCAACTTTGACATTGGGAAGAATATTCCAAAAGGGACACTATACTAGCAGTTGGCTTTGAATATTGTGATATAAATGTACTAGCACTTAATTATTTATGGCTCAAAATAATCTTATGAATGTAATTTACAATATATATATATATATATTATTTATTTTATTATTATGTTTTTGAATTCTAATATTAGTACGACTATATTAAGTTAATTTAATCTAATATATACAGCTAGTACGCTGACATGCTCTATATATGAAGTTAAAAATTCTATTTATTATACAACTATAGTGTACTATTAAAACACGTAAAATCATTCACTAGTATCACCTTGCCTCCTTGGCTAAATCAACTCAATTTATTTTATTTTGCTGAATTAGGTTTAGGTGCAAGCTCTAGGGTAATTAAGAGCTACCACTTGACATGGGTGTTAATAATAACAATAATAATAATAATAATAAAGCTTGTACCATAATTTGAGTATCTCATAATTCATAAAAATCATATCAAGTTTGCTTGGAAAGATTTTTGTCTTTTAATAAAGTCTTAAGACTGTAATGCAGGTGCATCGTAGGTATCTAGGATCGAGAAATCTTTTCGAATACTATATATTAATTCCTTCTTAAGTGGATATCCATCATTTTTCGGCAAGGAAAGAATGCAGTTTGTTAAAATATAGTGACCCAAATTCTGTTTTGAATAGACTTGGAAGACCCATGGTACATATGAGGTGGAAATATAATTACGAAAAACTTTTAAGTGGCCGTTGATCGATTTCATACACGTATATAATTAATGTATTGTAAATTACAACAACAATTTTGGTTAATTGTAAGTAGTAGATACATGCATGCAAAGTACATTTATGTGAATAAATTACAACAGCAATTTTGTCGATGCAAACACAGACAATTGGCATTTCAAAGTGGTTCACAAGTTTACTATACCTTCAACTTCATTTGGTACAAATTTACCCACCACTACGTACATATATATTATAAATATATATTTATATTTAAAATATATACAAATTTATTTCTTAACACCGTAGCGGGATTCCCGGCCGATCAGCCAACCGGCCTTCTCTCATGCATTGTTCTGCAAATCTATATCTAATTATTAATTTAATTCATCTGATGATTTTTCATTCTAGCTTGGTACTATGATGTTTGAGCAATATACCCTCTACAATTCTGAATAAACAAATGAATACATGAAGAAGATATTAAAGATACGGATATCATCAGCTGTACTCACGAATCATCATATGAGAATTTCTCGATTTACTATTCATTTATGTGTGAACAGATGAACACAACTGTGTAAAGATGTGAGTTGGACTTTAGGCACCATAAATTACCACAAATTTTCAATTTTGAATCATAGCTGGATTCAGCTTAGAGAAGAGACTTGTGTTCAGTATGATAGGCACGTACGATAAAATGGACCCCAACAAAACGCGCTCTCAATTTAAAACCCCTAAACCTACCTACAACAAAATATTGCTAGTTTGATGTATGTTACATTCCGTTGGTCCCTCCCCCTTGCATGTCTCCATTACAATCCTCATGTATGTATAAATTACAATGTAACAAACACAAGTTAATTCATACCAATTGCTTGAGCTCACACAGAGAGAGAGAGAGAGAGAGAGAGAGAGAGAGAGAGTACAAATCTCCCCCACTTAACACAAAAATGCAACCGACATTCGATACTCTCTCCTTACAAGTCAGTCAGTTTTAAGGTGCATTCAGCTCAAAGTGATCGTTAGAAGGAGTTGTACTGTTGATCTTTATGCGGGTGGGTTTCCGGCGATGTCGTGTCCTGGCGGAAGAGATCGTAATTAGCTCCTCTCTGGTGGTGGTGCTGATAATCTCAGTTTTCCATATTTGGGTGCCAAGAGAAGTCAAAGTGACAGCAGTAAGACTATTTCCAGCAGTAGAAGAAGAAAGAGAATCAATAATGGAATCATCCAAACAGAAGAATGAAACAGACATTTTTCAAAAATACTTCAGTGATCATACAGTTTCTGATCTCAACAATACTTCAAATGGTACGTTTCATGATTACAAAAGGAGAATACCCAGCTGCCCAGATCCTCTTCATAACTAGCACTACGTACTATCAGTTAAATGAAATATTACTATCTTCTTCTTCTTCTTCTTCTTCTTCTTCTTCTTCTTCTTCTTCTTCTTCTTCTTCTTCTTCTTCTCCTCCCTTTTTTTTTAATTTTATCCAAAATACCCACGTTTTGCTGTTAATTGTAATGATGCTCTGTTTTAGTGAGTCTAATAATGTAGATGGTAAACCGTGTGTATTTTGGTTCTTGAAAGTTGAAATGTATGCTGTTTTTGCTTCCAAATTAAGATCAAGAAATGGAAAGTCAATTCATAGAAAGCATTTTTTAAGGGGAAAAAAGAGAAAAAAAAAATTTACTGCTTCGAGTTTTTGTCTAATAAATATCTACGTTTGCCATTTTATTTTGTATTTTTTATATTTTTTGGCGATGAGGTGAAAGTTAAGAACTTTGTAAGTTTATGGCTCATTTATTCTATTCATTTAGCCACCACATCTTGAACTACTCAGTATACGCGTACGAAGAATGAGCTCTTTTTTCTTCCTCTTTTTTGTAATTTGCCCTAAGCTTCAAATTAATAGGTTTATTATGCCAAATTATAGCAGACCATACCATTTCAACAAAATATAGAACATGGTATTAATGTATCTACAATATATATTCAACCCATTCAACTCTTTAAAATTGAATGATAAAACTATTAAACATCGTCGTGTGATCCACAGGAATAATCTATAGTACATTTTTCTTAGTTCAACACACCATGTTGCCTTAATCAGAATCCGCCATGGAATAAATACTCAGTGACCCAGAGGATTTTTGTTCCAAGACAAGTAGGCTGGATCCCCCAATGGCCTGCGCAAGAACAAACAAATTTTCATTCAAGATTTCTTAAACCAAACACGGTTTTTAGGCTCATATTGATCTCTAATGTAGATAAATAGTGTTACTCTGTGAGAAAAGCTTTGTTCAGAACAGGGGAAATAATGTACCTGGGCTTGATGACATATGTTAATATGAAGGCTATTGCAAGAAACAAGCAAATCCCACCAACTGTAATGTAGGCCTTGCCAAGAAAATCATTTTTGCCTCCAATCCAACTTGTGGTAGAAAGTACTAACTGTTTTTTGCTGTCAAATGAGTAGGTGTTGTAATTGTTTTCTATTACTATCGTTATCTTCTCGTTCGCTTCCAAATCAGTCTCGATTTTGCCATACAACTTTCGGAAATTGGGTAATGCTGCGGTTCGCATCCACACAAGAAGATCCTCTTGTTCACTCAGCTGTTGAGAATGCAATCACAAGGAGAAAACAGTAGGAAGCTGATGTATTGTAAAAGGAGAAATAGAAAAACGAAAAAGAAAAGCTGGGAAGTGGACTAACCGGTTTGCTTTCGTCAAGTTTCCCACCTCCAACAGGATCTTGCTTTTGGAAGTTCTTAGGATAGACATCAGACGCAAATTTATTTTCCTTATCGCTCTGCCACGCGATGTTTTTCTTGTCAATTGGTATGGGATTGTTATTAACTGAAATCCCATATGTGTCATTGAATAAACTCCAAGCTATGAGGCCACAGGGAACGATGGGAGCGTGATCACCCGTTTCTGACTCGGGATCACAACTACTAACTTCCCCCTCAGAAGCAGGGCTGCGGTATTGCTTATCACTTCGACTCTTCACATATCTGCAGGTAAAATACAGTAAAAAAAACGTCATGAAAGTTACTGATAAATGCTATAACCACCCAAAAAAAACAGAGTTCTGGTCTCAAGACTTAATTTCCTGGATTGTAACATACCGGCGATGGTTCTGATAGAAGTTATCAAGCTGGTAATATAAATAGATAGGCTGCTTCATCTTCTTTGGAATCTAGAGTGAAATTCAAGATTTTTACATGATAAATTAAGTAATGATAAGAAAAAAGTGCTCAGGAATTCTTAGTACAAAAACTTTTTAAGAGATTAAACTCACAACTATATTCCTGATGCAGGTTTTATTTGTTTTAGCATTCTGTATGAATTGAAGTCTCTTATTTTTTGCTGCCTCGTCATCACCGTTGAAAGGAATGCAAGCGTCATCATAACGGTCGACTATCTCTACTACCTACATACAAGTCGAAAAAAGAATAAACTGTCAAATTCTAACAAACATTATTCGATTAAGATTACCATTTCATATCTGTTGAAGACAAGATTTAAAAGAATGGAATGTTGGCAATGCAACTATAAATGTGTGGTAGAAAATTACTCTTTCTGATGCAGCCAAGGAGCTGAGGCCGATGGGGACGAATATGATTCCAATGGAGATCAAAGCCGTAATGACCTGAATTAGATGCAAAATCAGAAGCCAAGTTAATCGAAAACCCCACGACTTCATACTTAAGCAGATCGATGTATGCAAAACCATATACCAATCCCGGAGTTAAAATTGGTTTGCAAGCAGGAAGTTCTTGCTGGGTAAATCTTGAATCTGTAAAAATACAAGAAATTTGTATAAAGGACATGAACCCCAGAAAAACTGAATGCTTAAAATTTGTCTATTTGTTATGTATCAAAAAAGAAAATACAAATATGAACACTCCTTCCATAATATATATATATATATTTAAACCTACATCTACGTAGATTGCACATGAAGATCAATCTAAAATCCAAGGTTGTCTGATGACAAATCCATGTAAGAATTATGAAGATATGCTTCCTAGGAAAATGGCAGACATGAATAAGATCACATACATATATCAAACAAGAAGCAATTTGTCTTGATAACATGATTCAAGAAATCGAGGAGAAAGATTAGGAATTAATAATGTTATTCAGAAATGAACACAGATAAAGAAAATGTACATTGTGGCTTCTTAGATTTCTTTGAAACCGCCTGAGATGCCTCGTCTCCGGAGCTCATTGTTTATACGGGGATGTTGTTTTGGAGAAAATTACTGCAGGTTGTATAGAGAGAATTTCTGTAAATTTGTTTGGCCAATGAAGGGGGAGGCTATATATACATTTATTTGTTCAAGTTTGTTTTGTTTGTCCAATGGATATCTATTTTAAGTTGTGAATTCCACTCCCATGCAATATGCATGCTCCATAAGAAGGAAGCCAATTCCTGGAGGTTTCTTTCATCAAAGGGTCTTTAAAGAATTGTGTCGATTTTAACTACTATGGGAAGCAATCGTGGAATTACTCTCGAGCCACGAGATCAGCGGGCGACAAGAATTATAAATACAAGCAGACATGGACTATGTATGTAAAAGAAAAATATTTTGGTTTATGATACAAACTCATTATTGAAACTTGAGTAGTAAGAATTGGACAAGACATGGAGAGAAACCTCAACAATGTAATTGAGCTGGTCAAAGCAAGGAAAACAAGTAACCTAGCAGGGGGGCTGATCCCATTTGCAATCCTAGTTCCTAAGCTGGGGATAAATAATTAACAAGTCCTTCTTTAAATTGAAAAACAAACAAAAGTAGGAGGGGAATGGACAAAAAAATGTTTGTTTACCAATCATAATAATACGATTCTTACTCTATATGTATATATAACGTTGTATTAGCGAACCTTATGCATTGCAACGTCCAGCATTACCAACAAAATCCAATGATTTCCTTAAAATTAACAAGTTGATTAGTCATTTATGCGAAATTTCTGTTTCAGGCCACCATTGAACTTCTTAAACAAACACACTTATCCACAGCCCAAGTACTAGAATGAGAATTAAATCTCTTTTAAATGACATTAATCAGGAAGAGAAATTAGTATATATACTAGTTCAGAAAAAAAAAAGAAAGAGAAATTAGTATATATACAAAGTATCATTGTTGAAATGCAACAATAATACATAGCCAACCTCGACTTCCTCCACCGCATCTTGTGGGAGGGAAAGATGCAGAAATATAGTGTTAAAAATCAAGGAACAGATATGTACAACCAAAGATCAATCTTCTAAAGGACATTCACACTATTTCTCGTTATTTTGTTGCATGTCTATTGACGAGAGTATCACCGGGCCGGTATATATTTCGTCCCGAACTTCAAGTTGTCAGCTTACGCGTTCTTCACCTGGCTCAGCTATACCAACAATCCCTTTCGTGAACCCGTCTTTGCCAAGGGCTTTCTATGGCAATTTACACAGGATGTAAGTATCAATATATGCATGCTACTACTGTACAAGTCTCAATGGACAATTTATTTGAAGGCTGTCTGAGACTCAAGTTGGTAATGAGGTCTGTAAACAATTCTGTTCAGTTGATCATATCCAGCAAGAACTCCAGCACCAGCTACTCCGAGAAGCATGTTTGCCGTAACTCCTCTGAAAAGTGAAGGGAAACCTTCACAGCGGATAATTTCAAGAAATGCGTGTAAAGCATTGCGATATTTTGTTTGTTGCCCACATGTTAACATCATTCTTCTTCGCACAGTGTCAAAAGGATAGGCACAGACCCCAGAAACAGTTGTAATGCTCCAACCCAAGAAGAAACTAGCCAAGAAATTGTCCTGCATATACGGGAATTAGTGATAGGAACTCACTTTCAACTGTTTGGACAAGAATATACAAAGAAAATAAAGCCGATAATGAACACAATAAATTTCCACCAAGGCCAGTAAAGTGATTTGTGGTTCACGTTTCCTTTTCAGTTTTTCACTTAGTTAAGTAAATATGTGCTCTATGGTCCATACTCCATCTACTGTTAAATTATCCGTGAAATTATCCAAACCAAGAAAGCAGATGATTTCCAAAATTGGCACACGGTTCAATGTCAATGCAAATTACATTTCAGCAGGGAGATAATTAGATAAAGAATTATACCTGAAGTGGTCCGACCAAAACAATAGGTTTCATGGTGTCGTAGATCCCAAAGTACATGCCTCGATAAAGAGTTATTCCTATTATTGAAGCCCCAAAACCCCGGTACAAACCTGGAATTCCATCAGTGGACAAGGTTTTACGGTAGACATCAGCTAGACCCTTAAATTGCTGTTTACCATTGATGTGACATTCCCTAGCGTCTGTGGCCAATCGTGTCCTTGCATAATCCAGGTGATAAAGAAATAGTGACGTGGTTGCTCCTGCAGCGCTCCCAGAAGCAACGTTTCTAGCAAACCACTTAAAATAGCCATCTCTCTCTTTTGAACAACCAAAAAGTGTTTTGAAGTAACCTTTGAATGCGAAGTTGAAAGCCTACAGAAAGTAGATATTTCCTCAGCAACAATGCAGGCAGCATTATAAAAGGCAGAAAATGTCAACAATGAAACTTCTTCTGTGATAAAATGTGGTACAGTAACAGTGAATAAATAAAGTAAAGACATCACAAAAAGAGGGAAAAATTTGCTGCATGATCCACAATGTATTTGTTCTAAACCTGAAAATTGGCAATTTTTTTAGCACCATGCAAGTCCATAGAGAAAAGCAGCAAAGAGCCTAGCTAATTATACAACTACTACAACTTGCCAAAATATTATGTGTGTGATGCATTCCACGACCAAAAAGCTTCACTTTACAAGAACTAAAGCTACCAACTATTCACTATTAGATTTCATATATCATACCATTTCTCAGTAAAATGTTAAAAATCAAATTTTCTATGTATCATTGCAACAAGATTTGGCGGGTCTTGTTTCCAATTATAAACACGCAGCACCACCTTCAAATTTTTATCCACAAGTTTCATGGGTCTCACAAATTTGCCTCCAATCATTCCGTAAATTTGTAGATTTTAAAAATTTTTAATTAGAAACAAAGAAAGCATGTGGAATTTTTGCACATATCTTTATGGGACAAATAAAGCACAACAGAAATGGATGTTGCCCGCAGAAAATTTTCTCTTACTCAATCCTTATTGAATACAAACTCATAATTCAATCAAAAATTTGTATATTTTCCGCTTCCAATTTTTCCCTGCTTTACATATTCTGACAAACTCAAGTGCCTATGTTTCTTTTCATTACTACCTCAATCAGAAATACAAATTGTCTTCATTATATACAGAAGATGTATTATCAGCTGTATTAGATACTAAGCCAGAGTTAGGGTGACTGGTAAATTGTTTGTTCACATCATGAGGGATCTTAATTCTGAAAAAATGCAAACTCAAAGTATAAAGACAAGGTAAGCTTGATACAAAGCCAAAGCAGATACCCACACACAGGCTAGACATCCAGATACGAGCTACTTCTTTTAAATGAATTAACAACATTACAACTGCTCAAAGCAATATTTTCTCTTAATACTCTAATAATACATTAACAATAGTAATGCTAACTTAAATAATTACAGCAAAGAGGGAGGGTATGATAAAATAGTTAGAAAGAAATTACAGAGATCATGGAAGTAAACAAGGGTTTAAGAAAAGAAAGAAAAAGGAAAAAGATATACCTGAGTAGGAAAATACCGTATGACATTGGCCTGGTTGCCCCTCCAAAAGGACAAAACGCCCTCCTCTCTTAGAACCCTTCTGAAGCAATCACCAAGACCTGTATACGGTCTTTGAAGCCGGCCTCTTTTTATCAACTCTCCTTGGTTCTGTAACAGAAGCTTCACTCTCTCAATCGGTGCAGCAGCACTTTTAGCTATAATTGCTGCAGATCCTCCCATGATGAAATCAACCGAAAATTTCTCTGACTGTGTTGCCATCTCAAAACCCTCTCACTTGCCCTCTCTAGAACTTAACACTTAACAAATGAAAAATCAAATGACATTTCAGAATGATTGTTTTCTTTTTTACTAATGTTTTTCTTTCAACTTTTACCACCTTTCAACTGGAAAAATGGAAGGACTCAGGTATCAGTTGGGATGAATTAAACAGAAAATTTAGTGGCAGAAAAGTACTGTGAGGGAACAAATTTGACATAGTTCATCCAACAGGCTATGACGGACATAATACATAAAATTTAACAAGAAGAGAGCAATAAGTAGAAGTGTTTTTCTTCTTGATGACACAGATAACACCAAATTTCTGATATTATTATTTATATTTTATAATCCCATACAAGAATAGTTTATAAAGCAACTATTCCATAAGAATAGCATTTGTCCCATCATAGTTTTCTCACGTAAAAGTATCAAACTTAGCTATGATGCTACAAATTGCTGATGTTAGTGCAAGAGAACTTAGATTAAGTTGGGTACATCGTTTTCCATTTCTGTGCCAATTTCAATTTGGAAAGTGTAGTGCCAGTTTGTCAAAAATTGTTTAAGCCCTAGCATTCCAGTGAAATAGTAGCTTCGCGGAACTCCAGCTACAATGCAGTATTTTAAAACATCAATCATGTTGACTGTGCAGAAACTGTATGAATTGTCACCAACCATAGGATTCTGTCTTCACTCCCAGCTCTACACAAAAACGTGGTCCTGATCAAAATGTTCCAGAATTTGTTTTTCACTTAAAACTATCTAGTCCTCCCTCATTTTTCTCAAGCTATCTCTTTTTCTTCGCCATTTTCCAATTCTATCTTATCTCAATAATTTTTTCAAATAAACTTACTTGGAGAATCTCGTTGAACTACATCTACATCCGGGTCATGAATTCAAGCAAATGCCATTAAAGCTCCTTTTGTCATAATATATATATATATATATATATATAAACATAAAACTAAAACAAAAAGGTTATTTCCGATTCCCAACAAGCAGGAGTAATAAAAAAATCGATTCTTTTTAAAAGTAAATCCGACCATATACCTAAATATATTCCCATAAACACAAATGAAATATACACATAAAAAAGGTGCATCAATTCGAACTTGAACCATATTAATCCAAAGCAAGGAAATTCCACCAACACAGTCCTTTTGCGTTCCAGAAAAGAAGGATACCCAAAAAAAGTTCAAAGCCGAATGGGAATTATCAATTTACCAATTTACCCCAACAAAGGATACGTATGCGCACATACATAAAACATAAAACTTTCGAACACATAAACAGACATATATGTAATAAACATCATACACATATATACATTAAAAACAAAGGAAGAAAGAATTACTTGAAAGGGCAAACGGCCATATGAAAAAGTTAGAGCGGCAGCGAACGTGGGCTCCCGCAGGCACCAGGAGGAGGAGGACGAAGATGAAGAGGAGGTAACGAAGAAGGAGAGAGAATTGAGTAACGAATATTTGCACAATGGTTTTTATTAATAATGGGACCCTTTTTTTTTTCCCCTGGTAACTGCTGCCATTTCGAGGAGGAGATGCTTTTGGTGCCAGTTGCCACTCAATTCATATACAATCGTCCAACTAAATAATAATAATAATAATAATAATAATAATAATAATAATAATAATAATAATAATGAACTTCACAAAAGGTCCCCCAAACTTTGTAAAAAGTAGTAACTTCATCTTCAACTTTGTTTTAAAGTTGTACATCTCCAACCTTTTAAAAAAACATATAAAAAGTACCTATAGTCAATTTCTATTCATTTTTACATTTATATACTTATAAAATAACCATTTTATCCTACTATGAATTAAAAGGAAATTAGTATAAAAATTTTTTAAAACTGCTAAAAATTTAAATAAATGAATGAAAAATTATATTGTTTTATCTGATTAATTACTCATTTACTCTTAACTTTAATTAAGTACCGTCACCGTCATTTTTTTTTTCTTTTTTGGAGTGGAGAAGAGCAAGCCCTACACTTAAGTTGTCTATAATGATAATAAAAAGAGGATTTACCTTTTATTTTTATCTATATGTAAACGTAAAATTTAAAATAAGAGGGGGTTGTCGCAGAAATAAAATGGAAAGGAATCGTCCTTTTTTATTTTTTAACCAATAAATCAAGCCTTCAATTTTTTACATTTTTAATCATTTTAATTTTTTTGACTTGAATATTAATCACATGTAAGTAATCATTACTTATTTAAGTTTAAATTTAAGATAGTTTATTGCTTAGGGTAAGATTAATGCTGAGGGAAAAAAATCAAAGTGAAAAAAGCTAAGGGGAAAAAATTATTGAGAAAAAACTTATTTCCAAATAATGTATAGGGGAAAAAGTAGGGGGAAAATATGAATTGAACATGTAGCGGTATTTTATTAGATTATGAGGGGAGTGAGAGTGAGAGTGAGTGAAAAATAATATTTTATTAGACATGTGGCGATATTTTATTAGATTAGGAGGAGAGTAGGAGTGAATGAAAAATAATATTTTATTAGACATGTGACGGTATTTTAGTTCCTTTAGGTTTTTTCCCCCAAACTAACTTTTTCCTCCCTCAACTTTGATACATAATTTGATTTTGTGAGATGGAAAAACTCAAATTTAGGTTTTTCCATCATACATTAATCATGCTTTTAGAGTAACTAAAACACTGGTGGTGAGAGAAAGTTTTCAGTAAGACGGTCATATATATCTACGTGATAGAACTGTATTCAATGACAATGAGACCATTAATCCACCTAAGCACTTTTTAACCATAATAATAATTAATAAAAAATCAATTATTATAGCTACTTCCTTAAAAAATGCACATTCCAAGGTTTTAAGCAGTGCACCATTTTTCCCTGCGTGGTCCAGAGTGCACAATTTTTCCAGATCTCTCTCTCTCTCTCTCTTGTTGTTGCATATACTTCAGTTCATACAACCAATCAATTAACCAAATCTCGCCAGGAAAGAAAACCCTTTTTAGTCTCAGATGGGATCTCTCTGGCAACTGGAAAGTCCTAAATGATTTCTTCGACGAGAGTGGGAGGTTCATTGTAGAGATGAATGATGCTAGAATCTAGAGCAACGTTCCGGTGATGTCCGTGGGATTTGTGACGGAGTATAAGACCAGCGAAAAGGACTGGCCAAATTCAGAGACTTTGCTTTCCTTATCAAGAAAAAACAAGATTTACCTATTATTCACAAATTAAGAACATCCAGAAGCACCTAAAAATCGAGGAAGAAACTTGTAACGGAGACTCGTCAATTCCGAAGTCACGTATCGACAAGACGGATTGGAATAAAACATGGAGAAAGAGAGAGAGAGAGAGATTTATGAGGGGGGGGGGTTAGATTACAGTAATTGGTTCTTTAATTAATAATTAGTTATTGTTAAAAGTGCTTAGGTGGAGTAAATGTCCACTTCTCATTCATTTAATCAGAATCTTACCACGTGAACATACAAGACCGTCTTCCTAAAGTCTCTCTTTGAGTGGTGGTGATGTTAAGTAAGTGAATAGAAAAGATAA